>JACXGM010036316.1:0-11423 GCA_016801145.1 Umbra pygmaea
TATTGTTTCCATAGTGATTCTGCTGAGCGTTTTGTAATTCAAGTGTTTGGATATCCTGTGTATTGACCCTGTTCTGTTTTCCTGCTTCTTGAGATTTGCCTGCTGTTTTGTACCTGTGCCAGTGACTACCTGTGTTGACCCGTTTGCCTGTGACCTCACTACCCTCTGGATCCTGCTATTGTACTTCTGCCTGTGCTTCCTGTGTATGACCCCAGCCTCCTGACCTCGCCTCGCCTGGTTCTGTGTACTTTTGCCTTGTTCTTGGATCCAGTCTTTGTATTGTATTGTATTAAATTCTATTAAACACATTGTATTCTACCTAAAGGAGTCAAGTCGTAACATTTTCCCAATTTGAGAAATGTGAAGTGTTACAACTGACCCACGTTACAACAATCCCTGGTCTCCCCTACATTCATAGATGTAAAGTAGCCACTGAAAAATGAAAATGGGATGGAGTGAAAAATATTATTTTGTTTTACTTTTGATCTCATGTTTTTATTTTAACTGATGCATAGCTAGCCAAAGATTTTTTAATTCACTACAAAAAGATGGTCAAGAGGTAGGCATACTTAATTTCTTTCAAAATATTTAGATAAGTAGGGTGTTGCATTTTTTGATAAAGGTGAGGTTTATATGAGCCTATATTTTTTGGGGACGATGGAGCAATGTTTTATTTGATAGCCAGAGTTTGACCAGCCCACTCCCCCAATAAGTAATTTACATTTAAATTCAGTAACTTATCCAGAGTGCCTTCAGTGCATACAGGGACATCCCTCTGGCACTTAATCAACAGTACATACGCACTGGCAATAGAACACAATATAACTAAATATATACAATAAAACATAGATGCATATGACAACACAAATACACATAAAATACATAGTGAGTCCATGTCTCAGTTCATTGCCAGAACATCCCACTCTGGGACAGTGTGAAAATAAATATGTGCAGAACAGTGTCATGTTGGATTTTGTACAATGTAGAGGTCAGATATGTTTTTGTTCACAGAAAGCTTCATTAACATATATTTATCCATAGGTGCTGAAGTGTTTGAATACAACTGTATGTTCATATTGAATCATAGCTTGCATGTTATTCAACCACAGCAAACTTTACCTAGAATGGACAGATATGCTTTTTCCCCAGGGAAGGCCTGTCCAATGCATGATGTCTCTGTAATGGCTGACGTCTCGGATTAACCCTGGTCTGGACAACACTGTGTCATTCTTCGTAAACAATGGTGATTTTTCGTCTGCAGATTCATGCTTTCTAATATCACAGAGTACAAACCTACCTCGCACAGGAAGCAGGTACCAATCCAGGTGATATCATACTTAAGATACACGCTGCATTTTAGAGACTCCCTGTAGATCTCATCCTTTCCTATCTTTTGCTACATTTAACAATGGTTACATTTTGGTTACATTTTGGCTGAAGAAAAGATAGCCAGACAGTTGACAATTCATGTCCTCTATATACAGTGCCTTTGCGAAAGTATTCGGCCCCCTTGATCATTTCAACCTTTTGCCACATTTCAGGCTTCAAACATAAAGATATAAAAATGTAATTTTTTGTGAAGAAGCAACAACAAGTGGGACACAATCATGAAGTGGAACGAAATTTATTGGATTTTTCAAACTTTTTTAACAAATAAAAAACTGACGAATTGGGCGAGCAAAATTATTCATCCCCTTTACTTTCAGTGTAGCAAACTCTCTCCAGAAGTTCAGTGAGGATCTCTGAATGATCCAATGTTGACCTAAATGACTAATGATGATAAATAGAATCCACCTGTGTGTAATCAAGTCTCCATATAAATGCACCTGCTCTGTGATAATCTCAAAGCCGGATTTGGATACAGAAAGATTTCCCAAGCTTTAAACCTCCCAGATAGTCTCAGAGGTCCGTTGAAAGCACAGAGACAGAGAGCATCATGAAGAACAAGGAACACACCAGGCAGGTCCGAAATACTGTTGTGGAGAAGTTTAAAGCCGGATTTGGATACAGAAAGATTTCCCAAGCTTTAAACATCCCAAGGAGCACTGTGCAAGCAATAATATTGAAATGGAAGGAGTATTAGACCACTGCAAATCTACAAAGACCCGGCCGTCCCTCTAAACTTTCAGCTCATACAAGGAGAAGACTGATCAGAGATGCAGCAAAGAGGCCCATGATCACTCTGGATGAACTGCAGAGATCTACAGCTGAGGTTGGCGAGTCTGTCCATAGGACAACAATCAGTCGTATACCACACAAATCTGGCCTTTATGGAAGAGTGTATAAGAAGAAAGCCATTTCTGAAAGATATCCATAAAAAGTGTTGTTTAAAGTTTGCCACAAGCCACCTGGAAGACACACCAAACATGTGGAAGAAGGTGCTCTGGTCAGATGAAACCAAAATGGAAACTTTTATGTTTGGCGTAATAGCAACACAGCTCATCAACCTGAACACACCATCCCCACTGTTGAACATGGTGGTGGCAGCATCATGGTTTGGGCCTGCTTCTCTTCAGCAGGGACAGGGAAGATGGCTAAAATTGATGGGAAGATGGATGCAGCCAAATACAGGAACATTCTGCAAAAGACCTGACACTGGGACAGAGATTTGTCTTCCAACAAGACAATGATCCAAAACATAAAGCAAAATCTACAATGGAATGTTTCACAAATAAACATATCCAGGTGTTAGAATGGCCAAGTCAAAGTCCAGACCTGAATCCAATCGACTAGTGTGGACTTCACTGGAAAATGGGAAATAAACTGAGGTATGTACACAAACTTATTTGTTCAAACTCGCTGTGTTTATTATAAGGAATCAGTGCAAATGGATATGGACTAGTAATGACATTTTGAACATGTTTAGTGGCTCAAAGCACGCTTTTTAGCTTGCCCCGTAAATGCGTAATGGTTGTCTATTGATAGCAAAAGGTAAACACGGTTTTGGCATTACAGATTGTTTGAGTTATTAACGCTACGGACAGCACTTCTGATATGCAACGTATATACGAGCTACATATTGAAATCGCCTGGAATTCTCCTTTAAGGGGGCTGAATAATTTAGCACGGCCAATTTTTCAGTTCTCTATTTGTTCAAAAGGTTTGAAATATCCAATATATTTTGTTCCACTTCATGATTGTGTCCCACTTGTTGTTGATTCTTCACAAAAAATTACAGTTTCATATCTTTATGTTTGAAGCCTGAAATGTGGCAAAAGGGCGAAAAGTTCAAGGGGGCCGAATACCTTTGCAAGGCACTGTATATCATCATAGCATTGCCCTAAGTCCCCTTTGAGCGTTGTCACTGTTAAACACAGGCAGACAATTAGGACAGAGGATTCCCATGGGAAGAAGTGGATGACAGGTTGATATTTCCTTCAAAATAAAAGACTGCTGCTCTCGTCCCACCCCCCGTGCAATGCAAAGACGTACAAACTGAGCGAGCTACGACCCTATGGTCTCGCCTCTATTTCTTTCTCTCTCTCTCTTAATGAATTCAAAGAAGAGCTGATGTTTGTGCACAGTAAAAAACAAATATCCAGAGGTACTTTCTCATTAACCCCTCTTGCATTGATATCCAGAAGTACTTTCTTATTAACAGAGAAGTATAGTAACAAAGTAGAACTACTTCACTACTGTACTTAAGTACTAAAAGGCTGTATCTGTACTCTACTGGAGTATTATTTTTTTATCCTACTTCTACTTTTACTTCAGTACATATTTTCAATGAGTTTAATACTTTTACTCCAATACATTTTTTATTTGCTGCATCGTTACAATTATTAAAATGTTACAAACTATTCAACCCACATTATCACCGCCAGAGCTGTATATGGCTCTGTCACCAGGTTTGATGAAGCTGGCTCATCATCATTGTGCAAAACAAGCAGGCCATGCATGCTCCCACTTTTTGCTGTGCTGCCTGCCTCAATTGAGAACACTTGAGCTTTTAAGAAGCAGAAACAACAACACCTCATACTTTGAGTGATCGTGAGGAAGGTGACCACCTCTGGCCCTACTTAGAGTCCATGTTTAAATTTTTGGGAATGAAAGACAATTCATATAGATTGAAATGCTTAGTCTGCTTCCCGAATTATTGCAAAATAAGGGGCTTAAAAAATTCACCGTCAAATTTGAAGAAACATATCAAGGTTACAAATATAATATATAATGCACATATCACAACAGCCAACCAAAGATTTCTAACTTCCTCAATATGACTGCTTTAAGAATGCTATACACGGTTAAGAAGGGAATGGAGAAAAAAAGCACAAGCAGGAAGAGAGGGGAGGGATGCTTTAAAGGGGGAAGGGTCATACATGTTCTATTTTTGTTTACAAAAATAAAAAATAAGACTTAAGCTCAGTGTTTTAAATAAGGTGCTCTTGTACATTCCTGTCCTTCTACTGCAAAGCCAAAGGAATTGTAAATGTCTTTTAGGCTAAACATTTGAAATAATATAAACAATGATTTTCAAACTTTTGACTTCTTTCTTAAATAACTACATAACACAATACTTGTACTTTTACTTTCAGTACTTGAGTAGTACATTTTAAAATAAACTACTTGCAATACTTAAGTACAACATTTTTTGAATACTTTAGTATTTCTACTTAGGTGTTGTGCTTAAAGAGCACTTCTACTTCAACTCAAGTTACTTTTTTGACAGAGCACTTCTACTTTTACTCAAGTCTGGGTCTCTAGTACTTTATACATATCTGCTTATTAAACCCTCTAGCATTGATATCCAGAAGTACTTTCTTATTAACTTCTCTAGCATTGATATCCAGAAGTACTTTCTTATTAACCCCTCTAGCATTGATATCCAGAAGTATTTTCTTATTAACTTCTATAGCATTGATATCCAGAAGTACTTTCTTATTAACCTCTCTAGCATTGATATCCAGAAGTACTTTCTTCTTAACCCCTCTAGCATTGATTTTCAGAAGTACTTTCTTATTAACTTCTCTAGCATTGATATCCAGAAGTACTTTCTTATTAACCCCTCTAGCATTGATATCCAGAGGTACTTTCTAATTAACATCTCTAGCATTGATATCCAGAAGTACTTTCTTATTAACCCCTCTAGCATTGCTGCCCATCTCCCACAACATCACCAGACCGGAAGAGGACTCGCCCATACAAGGGTGATATCATCTGAGAATGCTGTCACCATTAAATATGTGCTCTGAGCCACGGCTTGCTTTTTATGAAGAAAAAATATCTTGTTCTGTGTGTGTTTGTGTGTTTGTGTATGTGTGCGTGTGTGTGCTTGTGTGTTTTTTTGCATTTATTGATCCAGTGACGAATCCATTTGGGTTGTAATATAATATAAAGGGGTATCTATCCACACTACTGACTATGAAAGTTTGTTACAGAGAAAAACAATACAATTAATAATAAGAATATGTACTGTAGGTGGGTGCATACATTTCAGTATGCATCAGTAGATCAGTAGCTACAGTACTTACTCCATGAAGCTTTTATCTGAGTAGCTCAGTAACTCTGCACTCGGTTGGAAGTGGGTCTGGTCTCTGGCCTTAATTAGTATCACATGTCATTCACAAACACACACTAAAACACGCACCGACACAGAAGCACTTACACAAAAACGCAGACACGGACAAACACACTTATCCTATATACACGCTCCGCTACTGTCTGTAGGCCCATGTACGTACAGTGTGATAACACAATGTAATGATTACCGTGTGTTGATGCAGTGTAATGATTTACAGTAATTACAGTTGTTTGATTATAGTTACACAACAAATCTTAACGCAGCGTGAAAACAAAAATGCAAAACACGAATGACTTGCAATGGTTAGTCATACAAACTGACAAAACTACCCCTCACCCTATATACCATTAGCATTTTCACATTTAGCATAACATGGCACAATTTTCACTATGTCCCCGGTGTGTGTGTGTGTGTCTAGTTTAGGTTAGTTTCTGTTCTTTGTTAGGTCTCTCTTCTTGTGTTTGTGTCTTTAGTGGTTTCTCCCCTGTGTGTTTTGTTTTGATACAGTTTCGCGCATTAGTTTCACATGACCCTGCACATGTTTTGGTTGCCCTATCAGTTTCGTTGATTAGTTCCCAGCTGTACACACTCCCCTCGTTAGTTAGGTATTTAGTTCAGTCTGTTTCTTTGTCAAGCGTGGTTCATTATCTTCTGTTCAGGTATGTGTAATATTCTTGTTTCAGTGTATTTTAAATAAGGTATTTTTATGTTTTGGTTATAGCACTTCTTGTCTTTATATTATCTTCTGTTCAGCATTGTTTCAGTTAAAATAAAGAATTAACTATTGTGACGAGGCACCTGCCACCAAATCCCAAATCCCATATATTTTAACGTTGTTATGCTCACCATGCATTTGGTCACTTATGCTGCAAAGCAGCCTCCCGCCCGTCCCGCCACCTGTTGGTTCTGTCTGGGTTCTGTGTTTGGTTATGTTGGTTCGGTTGTGGGAGGTTTGGTACTGTGTACCAAGCTCTTCGATCAGGATTATGTTATCCATAAACTGCTGTGTCAGGTTGTAAATAGAAGTAATGTACACCACGTCCCAAATTATTATGCAAATTGGAATTAAGTGTCATGACTCATGAATATTAAATATTTTGTTTTAGAATCAAACTCATGGATGGTATTGTGTCTCTGGGCTCTTTGGATCACTGAAATCAATCTCAGACACCTGTGATAATTAGTTTGTCAGGTGAGCCCAATTAAAAGAAAACTACTTAAGAAGGATGTTCCACATTATTGAGCAGGCCACAGGTTAAAAGCAATATAGGAAAGAATAAGGATCCATCCATCCATCCATATTCATCCGCTTATCCGAGATCGGGTCGCGGGGGCAGCAGCTCCAGCAGGGGACCCCAAACGTCCTTTTCCCGAGCAACATTAACCAGCTCCGACTGGGGGATCCCGAGGCGTTCCCAGGCCAGGTTGGAGATATAATCTCGCCACCTAGTCCTGGGTCTTCCCCGAGGCCTCCTCCCAGCTGGACGTTTCTGAAACACCTCCCTAGGGAGGCACCCAGGGGGCATCCTTACCAGATGCCCAAACCACCTCAACTGGCTCCTTTCGACGCAAAGGAGCAGCGGCTCTACTTTGAGATCCTCACGGATGACTGAGCTTCTCACCCTATCTCTAAGGGAGATGCCCGCCACCCTCCTGAGGAAACCCATTTCGGCCGCTTGTACCCTGGTACCCTGCTGAATAAGGATCCCTGCTGTGGAAAAGCATCAAATAGTGCAATGCCTTGAACAAGGTATGAAAACATTTGATATTTCATAAATTTAACTTAAGTGTGATCATCGTACTGTGAAGAGATTTGTGGCTGATTCAGAGCACAGACAGGTTTGTGCAGATAAAGGCATTATAAGGAAGGTTACTGCCAGACAAATTCCTTGGTTAAGAGATCAGCTGCTAAAATGCCATTACAAACTAGCAAACAGATATTTGAAGCTGCTGGTTCCTCTGGAGTCCCACGAACCTCAAGGTGTAGGACCCTACAGAGGCTTGCAGTTGTGTAAAAACCAACAATTCGGCCACCCCTAACCAAAATGACATACTAGAAGAATCATCTTCATGCATAACAATGCACCATCTTATGCTGCAAATTATACATATTATGTTAACATGTAAATTGCCTGGTTAAGAAATGTTTGATTGAAATATATTTTTATTTTGGTTCATATGACCTCCTAATGCAACAAATTCAACAAATGAACATTTTCAGTTCTTTATAACCTAGAAAATGTTTGGAAACTTTGTTTTGCATAATTATTTGGAACAGTTTTTTTTTTAGTTCTTTTTTTAAAATTACTGTTTTCATTGGGTGGTTTGTTCAATGAAATTCGAATTATACCCTAACGGTTGGTGACTTGAAAATTATACTGACTGTCATTTGCATCGACTATTTAGGTACATCAGTGTAAAATAAGTGCATAATAAGTAGGAACGCTGTGTATGCACACTTTCTGCGGTTGCAGAACTAATTGCCAAAGTTTCACCAAAGATTGAATCATACAGTAGGTGTGTTATGTTACTTTATATTTATTACATTTGTTAATCTCATGTGTCGTTTCTTTCTGAACCATGCGTCCAGTAGAAACCTTTGTAACCCTGCTTACATGTGTCATTATCAGTGACTATGCTGTGTATTATGTAGACTCTCATAATGCTATGCAAATGAATTGGACCAATCGGTGTTATTCACACATGGCTAGGAATGAATTTGAATGACACCTATATTTCCATCCTTCCAAGCAGCCCTTAAAAAACATGCTGCATTTGATGTGTGAAACAGAAAGTGAAATAAACACCCTCTAAGAAGGATGTGTGCTGCCAGGCTACAGAAGCGTGGTACAAGCCAAGACGAGCTGGGCATCATCACCAGTGGCGTGTTAAACAGGGGTAAGGGAGTGAGGATTCAGGGGGCCCTGATAGAGGGCCAATTAATTGAAATAATGTATACATTTTCACATCGGTGGGGCCCCTGCAGGGTTTCTTTTATGGGGCCCAGAAATCCTGGCTATGCCCCTGATGATGACAATTAAAAACGTTATAATGATAATTGTTATGTCCCCCAGTCCTGTCGAATGTACTGTACATGTGTTTGTTCTGTTCTCTCTTCTGTCCAGGTGGTGCTCATCAGCCCCTAATCGTCACATATCAATGACTCCTCCCCCCTGTTATCCGACACCTGGTTTCAGCAAACGTCACCATCTCCCAACCGGCCCTTCTGTATATAATGTTTGCCATTTGACTCTCTCTCTCTATTGCTCTCTCTCTCTATTGCCATTTGACTCTCTCTCTCTCTATTGCTCTCTCTCTCTATTGCTCTCTCTCTCTCTCTCTCTATTGCTCTCTCTCTCTCTCTATTGCAATTTGACTCTCTCTCTCTCTATTGCTCTCTCTCTATATTGCCATTTGACTCTCTCTCTCTATTGCTCTCTCTCTATATTGCCATTTGACTCTCTCTCTCTCTATTGCTCTCTCTTTCTATTGCCATTTCACTCTCTCTCTCTATTGCGCTCTCTCTCTCTCTATTGCCATTTGACTCTCTCTCTCTATTGCTCTCTCTATTTCTCTCTCTCTTACTGGTTAGGCTGCCAGTCCAGGTGTTAGAATGGCCAAGTCAAAGTCCAGACCTGAATCCAATCGAGAATCTGTGGAAAGAACTGAAAACTGCTGTTCACAAACGCTCTCCATCAGACCTCACTGAGCTCAAGCTGTTTTGCAAGGAAGAATAGGCAAAAATTTCAGTCTCTCGATGTGCAAAACTGATAGAGACATACCCCAAGTGACTTACAGCTGTAATCGCAGCAAAAGGTGGCGCTACAAAGTATTAACTTAAGGGGGCCGAATAATTTTGCCCGCCCAATTTGTCAGTTTTTTATTTGTTAAAACAGTTTGAAATATACAATAAATTTCGTTCCACTTCATGATTGTGTCCCACTTGTTGTTGCTTCTTGACAAAAAATTACAGTTTTATCTTTATGTTTGAAGCCTGAAATGTGGCAAAAGGTCGAAATGTTCAAGGGGGCCGAATACTTTCACAAGGCACTGTATTTGCTACTTTGACAGCAGATAAAATGATCTATTCGCGGGCGCATGGTCTTAAAGGGTTGTACTAAGTCTCTTCATTAATTAATGGGTGTGTTTTGGGCGTAACATGCAATAAACCAATCAGAGATTCATCTCCCATTCCCTTTAAGAGCCAGCCACGTTTGTACCTTTCCCGCATTGCTATCATAATGGCGGATTTGAACCGTAATATTTTTATTTGTAATCATTTGCATTTTCGTGTGCTGCTGCGCTTCCCTGTGTGTGTGTGCAACAAGCATAGTGTACACGCGCTGTGCCTATGCCATAGGTGCATTTGACAAATTTGCTGTTAAAATAACTATGACGTGCTGCGCCATTGACTTTAGACCAGGTTTTTGTTGGTCAATGGCGCGATCACTTTCCGATGCCTCAATATAGCAATACACCCAAAATTATCCTGAACACACCTCCCTGTTAGACCAGCACTCCCATGTGCGCAAATATGGGCGCAGGTGCATTTGCTACTTAAAAACCCTTCAAGGTCTAAGGGGTTTTAGGTCCGCCTGGCACATAGTTGACTTTTTGGCCTCTAGGAAGATCATATTTTGACCTACAGTGAAGTGCCTTTCTGGACTCAGCAGGCCCATGGCTACAACATGAAGAAATGAAATCCAACATCCTGGGTCATTGAATTTTATGTTTTATTAAATTTTCATCCCAAAAAACTTAAGAACGTATGTATTTCTTTGGTGTTTTTTTATGTGAAAGCATGTAAACCATAATGAATAAGGCTTTTTATTGCTTATTGTCAAGCCCCCAGGGTTCCTGGACCATTGTGCTAAGTTTGGAAACAAGTCAACATCAAAATGCTACATCCATTTCTTACTATATTTCTATAAGTTTTTTAAAATCCCATGCATTCACAAGTGTTGGTTTTGTGCAGGATGATGTCCTACATCAATACAGAGTTGTTATTTTGTCATTTTCACTTCCTACTTCCTGTCTGTAATGTGTATAGTAAAATAGGCGACCGCCTAAAAACTATGACCGACTTTGAGGCACTCTGGCTGTATTTAACCCACAGGAATGAGCCACCACTCATTCTATTTGTCTGATCTTCCCCATTCCAATGGTATCAAGGCATCAATTATAGGGTTAAACAACATGGGTGCCTGACGGGAAATTGATAACTGCGTCAGTCTTAAACTAGCAAAGACACTTGCATTCAGACTTTGCGCTGCGCCGGGTGCAAGATAGGGCCCAATGACTGACATGATGGAAGCTGGTCCTATTTTGGCAGGGATGAAATGCAGTGGAAATGTTTTTTTTGGAGATAAAGTTCATTTTCATGGCAAAGAGGGACTTTGCAATTCAGGCAGCTGACTTTATGAAAATTTGTATTTGTGGATTCTCAAACCTTTTGACCACGAGTGTACAGGTCCTTCTCAAGAAATTAGCATATTGTGATAAAGTTCATTATTTTCCATAATGTAATGATAAAAATTAAACTTTCATGTATTTTAGATTCATTGCACACCAACTGAAATATTTCAGGTCATTTATTGTTTTAATACTGATGATTTTGGCATACAGCTCATGAAAACCCAAAATTCCTATCTCAAAGAATTAGTGTTTGTAATACAAAAAAAAATGAAAAAGTCAACCTTTAAGTAATTATGTTCAGTTATGCACTCAATACTTGGTCGGGAATCCTTTTGCAGAAACGACTGCTTCAATGCGGCGTGGCATGGAGGCAATCAGCCTGTGGCACTGCTGAGGTGTGATGGAGGCCCAGGATGCTTCGATAGCGGCCTTAAGCTCATCCAGAGTGTTGGGTCTTGCGTCTCTCAACTTCCTCTTCACAATATCC
>JACXGM010036317.1:0-11422 GCA_016801145.1 Umbra pygmaea
TAGGCGTGGGTTGGGAGGTCCTTCGTAGAGCACTGTAGCAAGTGCATTCTGGGAGTTGTTGTATTTCATCCAAATTAACCCAAACTACATTTTCTGACTTTTCTTGAACCAGAAGGCACCAACTTATAAACTTTATAACATTTCTAATACATAAAAGACCCATTTAAAATATATATTTAACTGTCCAGCGGTAAAGTGTGTGTGAAGCATATGTAGATCGTATATATAAGGTCTGTGGTTCAGATTCAGGGGTCTTAGTGGGCTGTGCCTTTGAGTGTGCGTGGTAAACCTGGATGTGGGTTTAATAATGCGTAGTGTTACATTCTTATGGTTTCAGTCGTGTCGGGTCAATTAGTGTATTGTAAGGCTCATAGATGTTGAGCGTCGTGTTAAATAACCTTTATCGAGTGGAATAAACTTATCTTCACTATGAATATGGGGTGCATTATATGCCGAATGACAATAACCTATAGCCCTAGAATGTCATTGTGAGATTATTATAATGCGTTTTCATTTTGGGAAGATTGTGAAGGCCTAGGTGTAAAATGCACGGTCCGCCACTGGTGGCAAGGCATTCTCAAAAGATCTACGGGATAAAGTTGTGGACAGGCACAAGTCAGGAGATGGATACAAAAATGTTGCAAAGGCTATATTAGTGCCTAGAAGCACAGTGAAGTCCATTATTTAGAAGTGGAAGTTATTTGGTGCAACACAGACCCTCCCTGGGTCAGGACATCGCTCCAAACTGGATGAAAGAGCCAGGAGGAAACTGGTCAGAGAGGCTACCAAGAGGCCTACAGCAACTCTGAAGCAGTTGAAGGAATTCATGACAAAGAGTGGTCATTGTGTGCATATGACAACTATATCACAAATTCTCAACAAATGTGGCTTGTATGGGAGGATTGCAAGAAAAAGCCACTCCTCAAGAAAGGCCGCATGCAGTCA
The DNA here is from genome assembly GCA_016801145.1 of Umbra pygmaea. Taxonomy (NCBI): domain Eukaryota; kingdom Metazoa; phylum Chordata; class Actinopteri; order Esociformes; family Umbridae; genus Umbra; species Umbra pygmaea. The sequence continues at coordinate 946 of JACXGM010036317.1, forward strand.
CCACTGAGCTTTGCCAACATGTACCTTGAAGATTCTAAGGCCACGTGGAAAAAGGTGTTATGGTCAGATGAGACTAAAATGGAATTGTATGGCCTCAACGCCAAGCGATATGTCTGGCGAAAATCCAATACAGCTCACCATCTAAATAAGACCATTCCTACAGTAAACCATGGAGGTGGTAATATCATGTTATTTGGTTGTTTCTCTGTAGCAGCGACTGGAGCACTTGTCAGGATAGAAGGACAAATGGATGGGGCAAAATACTGTCAAATTCTTGAGGAATTTAACCTGCTGCTCTCTGCCAGAAATTTGTCAATGGGAAGAAGATTTACCTTCCAACATGGCAATGACCCAAAGCACACAGCAAAACTGACCACACAGTGGTTGTCAGAGCCTAGACTTAAACTCCATTGAAAATCTGTGGAATGACTTGAAGACAGTAGTCCACAAACGGTCACCAAATTTTACTGAAATTGAGCAGTTCTGTAAAGACGAATGGTCAAATATTGCAACGTCTAGATGTGCAACGTTAGTAGAGACATATCCTAACAGACTAAAGTCTGTAATTAAAGCAAAAGGTGGTTCAACAAAGTACTGAAACAAGGGGGTGATTCTTTTTCGAACTCAGTAAAAAACAAATCTTTCACTTGGATGTTATAAGTTGCACTGAGTAAATGCAGCTGAATAAAACAAAAACTGTTTCTGTCTTCATTTTAGGCTGCAAAGCAACAAAATGTGATTATTTTACAGGGGGTGGATTATTTTCTATACCCACTGTATGTTTCTCCTTGCTTCAGGTCCAGAGGTTAACTTTGGGTATGTTTTTCAGGCTGTATTTCACAATCAGAGCCCAATCCTTAAGAGGTTAAGGGAAAAATTAAGAGGTTAAGAGTAGGTTCTGATGAAGGAAATTAACTTCTACAAAATGCTGATGAAGGAGATTAAAATTGAAATCTCCTAGTATCACAATTTCATTGTTTACGAAGGGGAAAAGTGATTAAAAAAATAGCAGTGACTGCTTCCTGTGTAGCAGACTAAGTGTGATAAAACCCAACAATAGAGACATACACATTACAAGAGAGAACTACATTAATAACAAGAAGCTCAATTTGCTTAGGAACAGAAATACTGAGAGATGGGGTGGCCTTCAGGTTCTACTGGGCATAATATAGACCCCCTCTCCCTTTTTTGTTCTGTCACATCTGAACACTTTAATTGAAACAGTGTCATCACCATCAGAGGTATTCAGCCACGTTTCAGAACACGGTAAAATGTCAGGGTTGGAATCCTTTACCCACAAGTCAAGTTTAGGGATGGTGCTTCAAACACTAATGTGCATTAACCCAAGCCATTGTCTTGCTTTAAAATCTGAGGGGCAGTGTAGTGTCTGGGATGCAGAGAAGGCAGATTACACATGCTTACATTGACAAATATGTTGATAGGTATAAAATGCATGCCTAACACATCTAGAAACATCAAATGTAACTGTAGGTTTATGACTAATATGCTTAGAATTTATAGTAGGGATTACCTGCAAAGGAGTTGAGGGGTTAGCAATTGCATTACCACATCTAACCATTAATGAATGAAATGATGAGACGTTAATACTTTCAATATCTGGGTAGGCAAGGTGCCCATGGGCTTACATTCTACCTGAAGGAATATTGTAGGTAGTGAAGCTTGGTTATAAGTAGGATAAGTTGCCTAGGTAGCCTGTTTTTTTTATACTTCCTTTGCTTTGGTGAAGATCAGCCCTTATATTTTTATAATTTACTGTGTGACTGTGTGGAAAACATAAAACTCCCCGTTCCTCGCCCTGATTTTGGTTCAGTGTTTGGGATTCGTAACAGATACCAAAAGAGATTTTCTAACTCCATCATTTCAGTGGAGTCTCTGACATAAAGCCATTGCAGTGTGGGAGGGGTGGGTGTTTGTCTGAACTCTTTCACAGGTCTACAAACCCAACACAAGTAACTGATTAAATGAAGTACTCTGCCCCTCTATTCACATGATCTATCACTTTGATAGAAATATAACATCATTTTCTCAGCAACTTTAATGGTCTCCCCCCCGATGGCATAGCGGGCTGAGTTTGTTCCATGTTTTGCCCATCGTGGCTGCTTTATTTTGTCAGTGTTTTTATGATAAAACACAGCTTATTATCTTCTATCACTTTTGTTTCACATACTCCCACATCCAGCACATTACAGAATGAATGACCAAACTAAGAGACAGTGAAGGAGGAAGGAGAAACAGCTGACCGGCATGGAAGCGACAAGCCTACTATAACCTGGTGGCAGAGGATGCCATGTACGAGGAGTAGGACAACATCATATGTTCCACTCTTGATGGCAGCCGGGAGTCCAAGGGCTATCCCCACTATCCCACTAAGATTAGGGTAGTAGAAGAGGTGTAAAGTCCTTTTGGATTCCCCTACTGGATGATGAGTAGGCTCAGTAGGACCGAAGATTGGAGCAACTGGCAGAGGAGGGAGATGCACTCAACAGTGCAGGCATGGGCCAACCATCCCCCCCAGAGGACGGATAGGTAGACCAGGGAGAATGGCCTTGGTTTTTCCAAACAACTTATTTGGTGGAGCACTAGCGGGTGTGCACATCCCGCTTGGATGTAGGATGTCAAGGAGGAGCACGGCTCGCCACGGCAATGTTGGAGGCCCTGTCGCTGTAGAGCCATGCCAGAGGAACAGCTAGCTGTGCCTTTCCCAGGATGCTAGACCCCTGTGCCCAAGAGGGGGGCCCCTCTCCCAATGCCGTAGCCAGTAGTTCAAACCCCTGTCACCGTAGATGGGGCCCTGCCCTCCTCATAACTCCCAGGGGACCTGGCCCATGTCAGGACCACCAGAGCTCTGCCAGCAGCACCCGAGACAACCGGATTGTATCAGTGTTAGTGTTGTTTGTATGTCATGTTATTAATATATTATCTCTACTATTCCCGTTGTGGATGCTTTATTTTGTCAGAGAGTATTCATCAATAAAACACTGTTTATTTTCAGTCTTGCATAATTGTCTCACATACTCCCACATCCAAACAGCACATTAACACTATAACCACCAAATGCTGACGCCATCTGGCGTTTGAGTTTGTAATTAAAATCAATCTGTGATTGTTAAAGCCACACCCTCCTCCTTCCTTGACTTTTCCTAAATATGTGTATTTTAAATTATTCAGTTGTCCAATTTCCAAAATCTCAAACAGATGTATAGATGATTTCAATGTATTTTTACCTAATTCCTACTAAAACCACAAAAAATCTGACGCCTCCTAACATTGGTACCAAGCCAATTATCTGGGACCCAGGCGCTAAGCAACCCAGGTGCTAAGCACCTCTCACTGAATGAATGCTGTCAATGGCTGAATGGCCAAAAAAAACTCAGACAAAATACATTTACCCTTGGCTGAGAATTAACTAAATAATGTGTAACATGTCCTAAAATATTTGTAACTGGCCATCATGTGTTTTAGAATTGTCGCAGATTATTTTACAACTACGACACTTTGCTTCTTATAATTCAACATTTTCCCTCGGCTAAATTCATGTTGTAGCAAAATAAGTAATTCAATAATATTTGCATTATAAATATTTAATGTTTACTATGCTACCATAATCCTGAAGTTTTAAAATCACAATTGGCCAAATGTCTCCGCGTTTACTCATGTAATTCTACATGTTGAATATATTACACTAAGTACAAAGTTATTTATTTGCATCTGCTCACTACAGCAATGCTGTTGACCAGAAAAAAATTGACTTTAAACCCATTTTTTTTCCTTTTTATTTAGAATATGAATAGGCTATGACCGCACATTATAGGAAGAGGATGAATAATAGTGTTGGCAGTCTAATGATTGAATGGATTTTCCAGAAGCATAACGAAATTCTACTACTGTTATAAAGTACATTCAACAACAACAAAAATATTCATGTAAATCATCTGTTTTGAGCAAAGAAGAAACATGTATAGACGGAATAAAACAAATGAACAGGGCCAGCTTTGCCGACAGGCGACACAGGCGGCCGCCTGGGGCGACATCTGCTGGACGGGGCGCATAATTGCAGAATAAAAAAAAGTTAATTAAATGTATGTATCGTATTATGAAAGCTGCGCAGACGCTGTACACTTTTACTGTGCACTGTCCACACACTGCTTGTATTTGTCCATTTGTTTTACTAGATTATACAATCCTAAAAAACGACTGAGTCACTCTGACAGGCAGCTGTCAAACTCACGCGCGTTGCTCAGAAACCGGGAGTGGCGCGAAAACATCTGACAGCTGGTTTTAGCGCTTTAAATGCGCTTTAAACGCACTTTGGCGGTTGTAGGCTATAAATGATCATATATTATATAATTATTCACATGATGAAAGAACCACGTTTGCTTTTACTCCTAATGCCAACCTTTATTGCACGGTTTTCTGAGATTGATTAATATTAATATAGTTGTTTTTTATCTATCTCTCTTCCTCATGCACTCGCTCGTTGAGTAGACTGCATAATTATACATATTGTGCATGCGTTTTGGGGAGTGTTCTTGTGTGTACTAGGAAATAGAATACTGCCGCTTGGTATACATTCCACATGTATACCAAGGCGGTAGTCTTAGACACGGAAGTTGATGCAACCATGGGCTTAGCGGCCAACCGTGGAACTGCACCCATGCGGCCCAAAAGCATTTTTTCCCATAGACTTTCATGGTGAAAGAAACTTCTATATGTCAGTGGATAATTTTTTTGGGGGTACATCAACTTACCAGCCCGAACACTTAAAGGGTCCTTGTTTAAAACGTAACATTTCTAACATTTTTAAAATTCACTAGTAGCCAAATCCAGAGTTATTATACTAAGCATGATGAACGCGCACAATGAACGCGCGCAGAACCGCGGGACTGCGCCCACCTACGTCGCCCTGTACTGCGCAAGTTCACATGACGTTTCCCCGGAGGTCCTGTTGCAATATGCGCTAGCTGAACCTGGGAGTCGCTCGGGTGATAATACAGTCAGTCAGCTATGGATAAAAATATTCTACATCAACTTTCAGTTATGGTAAGTTCAATACTTAAATTCAATACAGGAAAATAGCTGTTTGGCCTTTGGTTTAATATGTGTACTATTGTGTCTACGTTATGACGTTGCATAACGGAGTTGACTTTGGCTAACCTCACATCGAGTATTACAGTGTATTTTAACCGTAACTTACTCAATATTACTTAGCTAGCTAACGTTATAGAAAGCTTGCTAACTAGTTAACAATTGACTGAAAACTGTGTGTGTGTTGTAAAACTAATACTTTTTGTCGTCATAAGTGTAATGCATTTAATACATGTATTTTAAAGTAATTACATTGTCTATCTGTCATAGTCTGTGGACGAGTCTCTGCAGCTATTTGGACAAGGTTAACAACATTTATATATTTCCATAATCCTTTAATGAAGATGATACACAAATTGATGGACCTGGCAGGATATATGTATTATAGGAACAAACACATTAGTCGGAGTGCTAGCTAATGCAACTGAATATGCATTTGCTAAACTATATTCATTACAAGCATTCTTATTTATTCTATTTGCATAATCCTTTGATAAAGATGATACACAAATTGATGGACCTGGCAGGATATAGGTATTATAGGAATGCACACATATAAGTTGTCTGAGTGCTAGCTAATGCAACTGAATATGCATTTGCTGATAATTTTCTTTGTTTTTAAAGTAGGGAGTAAGTTTTTACTTACTTTATTTAACAGTTGGAAGATACCCCCAGATGGACTGAGCCCGAGAAAAGAAGAAACCCCAATGGGGTCCCGGCCACACTTGGACAAAGTAAACTATATTCATTACAAGTATTCTTATGTATTCTATTTGCATAATCCTGTGATTACATATGACAAATAACACTTGATTGATTGTTAACTAAAGTCACTGACCTTATCATTACTTTATGAACCACAGTCATTTATTATACACTCACCTAAAGGATTATTAGGAACACCATACTAATACTGTGTTTGACCCCCTTTCGCCTTCAGAACTGCCTTAATTCAACGTGGCACTTATTCAACAAGGTGCTGAAAGCATTCTTTAGAAATGTTGGCCCATATTGATAGGATAGCATCTTGCAGTTGATAGAGATTTGTGGGGTGCACATCCAGGGCACGAAGCTCCCAAAGATGCTCTATTGGGTTGAGATCTGGGGCCTCATTTATAAAGCTGGCGTACGCACAAAAGAAGACGTACGCATCTCTCTACGCAATAATTGGGATTTATAAAAAGCAAACTTGACGGGAAAATGTGCGGTCCTTCACGGAAACTCTGACCCATGCGTACGCACAAAAACGGATGAAATGAGAAATGGCGACACCATCGGCAGATGGATTAAACACGTAGGCTACTGTAGATCCGTCTGAAACTGCAGAGCGTTGTGTAACCGAAATCGAAATACTGCCTCTCATTAATAATATGAAGATGTCACAAAGCCATGCATACAATTAACAGCCTGCAGAGAAATACAAACAATATAAAACAAGATTTTAACGTAAAGGCAAATGAAGGACATATTGCACATGTTTGCAAAAAGAACACTCAAATATATTATGTAGGCTAATTATATTGGCATGTTATGTAATTCATCCTCATAAATAATACAGTAAAAAGAACAAAATCATGTTTGAAACTAATATTGTTGTCGATGTCTCTGTCTGGCGGTGCAGATAAATAGATAAATAGATGATGATGAGATAGATAATAAATAGATAATAGATTAGATTACCCATTTCCCCCACCCGTGGCAGACACTTTCGCGATGAAGTGCTATAGACGCTTTTCGACATCGACTGTTATCTGACCACTTTTTTTATTTTGACCATGGCATTCAAAGCGTCTGCAACCTTTTGCCACTCCAACGCATTTTCGCCGTTCGGAATAGGCACACTGTGCGCATAAAACAACATTTTCCTCCTCTTTTCTACCTCGCCAACAATATTTTCTACTTGACATTGAGTGAAGTTGCTTTTTTGGTTTTCCTCACTACTATGTATGCCAAGATTTCTCAATCAATGAATTTTAATTTCGAAGAGTTTCACTGACTATTTATGGACAATTATGGGCGTGACATGTATCCGCAAAAGCTGCGCCATGTATTAGAGTTGATTGTGATTTATAAAGGGAAAACAGCGTAGGACGTGCGTGCGCATGGTTTTATAAATCTGAATATTTCTTTGCGTACGCACGTCCTATATTTCGTCCGTACGCCACTTCTGACGCAAATCCACCGCAAAGTTTTATAAATGAGGCCCCTGGTGACTGTGGGGGCCATTTTAGTACAGTGAACTTATTGTCATGTTCAAGAAACCAATTTGAAATGATTCGAGCTTTGTGACATGGTGCATTATCCTGCTGGAAGTAGCCGTCAGAGGATGGGTACATGGTGGCCATAAAGGGATGGGCATGGTCAGAAACAAAAAGTGTGCCTAAAGTGTGCCAAGAAAACATCCCCCAAACCATTACACCACCACCACCAGCCTGCACAGTGGTAACAAGGCATGATGAATCCATGTTCTCATTTTGTTTACGCCAAATTCTGACTCTACCATCTGAATGTCTCGACAGAAATCGAGACTCATTAGACCAGGCAACATTTTTCCAGTCTTCAACTGTCCAATTTTGGTGTGCTCTTGCAAATTGTAGCCTCTTTTTCCTATTTGTAGTGAAGATGAGTGGTAACTGGTGGGGTCTTCTGCTGTTGTAGCCCATCCGCCTCAAGGTTGTGCGTGTTGTGGCTTCACAAATGCTTTGCTGCATACCCTGGTTGTAACGAGTGGTTATTTCAGTCAAAGTTGCCCTTCTATCAGCTTGAAGCATTCGGCCCCTTCTCCTCTGACCTCTAGCATCAACAAGGCATTTTCGCCCACAGGACTGCCGCATACTGGATGGTTTTCCCTTTTCACACCATTCTTTGTAAACCCTAGAAATGGTTGTCCATGAAAATCCCAGTAACTGAGCAGACTGTGAAATACTTAGACTGGCCCGTCTGGCACCAACAACCATGTCACACTCAAGATTGCTTAAATCAGGTTTCTTTTCTATTCTGACATTCAGTTTGGAGTTCAGGAGATGGTCTTGACCAGGACCACACCCCTAAAAGCATTGAAGCAATTGCCATGTGATTGGTTGAGTAGATCATTGCATTAAGGAGAAATTGAACGGGTGTTCCTAATAATCATTTAGGTGAGTGTACATCCTGCATTAAATAATCATGACTCATGTATTACTTGAGGGTATGATTAGTACCTGTAATGCTATAAAATGTATTTGAGAGGTTAATAAACCATTTTTGTTTAAAGAAGAGCACAAAGTACATTTTTATAATCCAATATTTAATAATATCTAGGTCTGAAAGTGTGGCTGATAGGCAACAGCTACATCCGACATGAGGATATGACAGGGCAGCCCTCTTTGTGTAAGGATATGTCTCCACCTATTTATGTAAATATTTTAAACTTTATATTATTTTATTTAATAATGATTCTGTTTACATAAATATTGTTTTGAGTAAGAATGATGAAGCCTGGTAACACTGTATCGAAACCCTGAAAGCCTGTCAGAGTAATGAGATTTATTCCATGAAAAGTTTGAGAATAAAGTCAACTTTTTTAATTACAAAAATGTTGGGAGTACATGAAACTTGTAATCAGTTAGGTTTAGGGTTTCTCTTACATCCATATTTAACACTCATCATATGATGCGTTCGAGGAATATATGCTGTAAATCCTGTAAAGTGGATGAAGGATGAAGCCATGGATATTAAGAAAAGCTCTGTTCACGACACTGTAGGCTTATCCAGCAGCTAGCACAAGCTAACATGACATAATGATTGTATTTCCTTGGTTGTTTAAATAGATCCATCGTTCATTTAGATAAGCTTGTAAACGATCAGGAACAACGAAAACTATTTTTAACGTTAGTGAATATTTTCAGACTATGTAACGGCGAGTTATAGAGTTCGCCACGTGTACCCATGGACGTATTAAGAGAACGAACTATACTTGTGAGACGAGAGAAGCTAAAGACAGAAGCTCATGAACACGCATTGTTGCTACCGGATGCTACGACAACTTAATACATCCATGGTTGCTATGACAACACAAACAAACTGTTGCTAGTGCGCATGACCGTTGGGCCACACAACGCGGAAGATCCGGGTGTTTTGGAGCTCCATGTTCGCTTCATGCGCTTTTGAGCAACTTTCATTGGAATGAACGACGCTTCGTGACGTACACTCTATCCAGTTCTCTTAATAAATCCATGATGTATACTCGAAAACGTCAAGGTTTCTGCCCTCTCATTTGCTACAGCTCCTCACTGGTTTCACAAAAATATCAATCATGCCAGAAAACAAATCGGGGAGTCTGGGGCAATTCAAAGACTAGCAAAGATATGAACTGTTCATACTTTGGTGATGGGAGCTGTTATTTGGCGTGGGAGGTTTGTCGCTGACCATAAAAAATGTGTCTGGGACAGCTATATCATCACTAAACTCAAATATTACATGGCTTAAATGTTAAATAGAGGAGCTGTTTTGTTAGCATAATCAGGAACCGCATTTTGCCTTGTAATGTTTTACTGCGGTTTCAGCTGTAATATGAGTCCTATAAGATGTCTATAGTTTGTTTTACGTTACATTTTAATAACGATTAATCGATGGTTGATCGTTAACGTTATCAATGCTCGATTAAGGGAAGTTCCTACATTTAGCAACCCTAGTAGAAACGGTCTTTTTCAAATTAAACGGATTATCACATCACATATATCGACATATATGCCATCTTAATCTATCTAAACTTGTTTTTCACACAACCAATGCTAAATACTCTGAAGACACCCTAACCTACACATTTTAAATTGTCTTCTTACTTAAAGATGTTGTATTTCTAATAACTTCTCATTGTCAAATTAGGTTGTAAATTTGCATAAAATGATGGACATTAGTTTGTGTGTTCATACTAAATTAACATTCATTGGCATTCAAAATGGCATTTTCATCAATAGTTTGGCATAGTAACTACAACTCTATTACTTGAATAAGACATTATCATGGGTTAAATTTTCCATGTAAACCCTACTGAGTTTACACAGTGAACACCTGAAAACCTGGGTCTTGTATTTGAAGTAAAATCATCACTATTGCATCTACAGATATTTTTAAAGTTGCTCTGTTTGTGTGTATAATTTTCTCACAGAAGAAGGACCCAGCAGAGATTATCTCTTTGTGTAAATAGCCCTCAATCTTTTCTAACTTTGCCAAACCTAAAATGAAAACACTATAACTGCTTTTCCTTGAGGTGAGATCTTAATGGTTCTCTATTGTTTTCTACTGTATCCTTCAGGTTGTTGCTTTTAAAGAGTTGATGTGTGAACATTTAAAATAAAAAATGAATAACTATGGAATAACTGTGGAGTTG
>JACXGM010036318.1:0-11421 GCA_016801145.1 Umbra pygmaea
CCCAATAAGCACCTTATACTGACTTGAACAGTATTTTACTTTCAATTTGTTATTTGCACTGTTACCACTTGCACAATTCATTCCAGTGTTAATTCTTACATTGTATTTGCCTGCTACTCAGTATACTAATTTGATCTACCTCTAAATCTTGATTTCTTTGCACTAATTGTACATTTACTTACATCTACCTCTTTCAATTGTGACTGTATTTTCTCTTTTTCTTCCTTACTCTACAATCTGTGTAATTCTTGTGTATTTGTATTCATGTGTAACTATGTCTGTACTTGCACCGTTTTGCTTTATCTTGGCCAGGTCGCCGTTTTAAATGAGAAATTGTTCTCAACGTGCCCACCTGGTTAAATAAAGGTTAAATAAAAATAAAAATGTGACCTTTCCTCAAACTGAGCCACAGGTCTATTACATAACCTGCAACCCAGGATAGTCCTTAGATAGTCCTAGAGAGTTCTAGATAGTCCTAGAGAGTTCTAGACAGTCCTAGAGAGTTCTAGATAGTCCTACATAGTTCTGAATAGTCCTAGAGAGTTCTAGATTATCCTAAAGAGTTCTACATAGTCCTAGAGCATTCTAGAAAGTTCTGGAGATTTCTGGTAGCCTCACTCAGACCCACATAGAGATTGTCCATGGAGAGAGGAGGGGATGTAATTGAGTGACAATTATGTGTCTATTTATTTCAGTTGATCATAGTGGCTACTACAGTAGGATCAGATCTTAAATTGGACAGAGCCTACTAAAAATAGAAAACAAAGACATTTTTGTAATGTAACTATGGTTTCAGAACAACACAACAACAGATGGTATAAGAACTGGGGGATTCCCCAGAATGAAAAAAACCAGAATAATTGTGCTCTGTCTGGCTGTCTCTCTACACATCCATCTTTATAAAAACTCTTCATCTGTATCACTATCTTTATCCTTCTTTTGACTGTTTCTGGAAAATGATTTCTCACTTTTATTACTCTCTCTTGTGCGTCACACTCATGGGTGAATAAACAAGCTTTGTACATGACGTGTTCCTCTCATTTCCTATTTTTCTCTAAATACATATGTGCGATTCTCTCCCTCTTAGCTTTGCCATCTACTCACCATCTAAATCCCAATGTTGGTGACTTCTCAGCCTGTTTACATTGTCCTGGAGTGCCCAATTCCCAAGAACAGGCAGCGTTATATTGCCACTCACTCTACTTAATTGCAGACAAATAGGCCACTTTACAAAGCAATACAGCCTTAGACATACAATGATTAGAACATTGTTCAGTGAAGAGTTGGCTCACAGCCATATTATATTTAACTATAAGAACAATGCTATGTCATATTGAGTGTAAGCACTCAGACTGTCCAGCATACCATGAGGGGATTTGATTGTTCTAGTAATAACATTTCGATGAGAAGCAGCTGTGATGTTTTAGAAGACCCATGGTGATAAATGTAGAACCTATCCATCCATGGTTGTCTGGCAGATAGATGTGAGTATTCATTAGTGAAATCATACAAACAACAGTCAATAATAATGGTGTCATTAAATAAATCCTGTCAACAAATACTCATGCTAGGAGGTTGTGTTTCATATTGTACACTGTACATGGAGCGAGCATGTTGTAAACACATCAGCATTCAGGTTTGCTGCAAAGTCAGAGTTCTCGTTCCAAGTAAATACCAGGCATTGGCTGATTAGGTCGAAGTAGTCCTCGCTAAGCAAACAGCATGATGTCCTTTCTTCATACATTTCTCTGTACTTCCCTCTACTTGACATGACACCAAATGTTCCTCCACATAGATTTCCACATAGACTGTTCCACAAGGCACTGGAGACCTGGGATGTGTAATGTTAATATCTCCCCAGGTTAACACAGTCTAAATGAAGGATCAAAGGAAATGACAAGATATAGCTCATGATCTTGCCCGGGTTCTCTTTCATCTCAGCTGGTAATTCCACTAGGAAGTGGGGGCCAATCCTGTAGCATAACGGTCATTCCAGTTTCCCTACACAATTACCACAAATCACTTGGAGGTTGGTGACTGATGTGGAGCAGAAGCTCAGAAATACCTTGACCATAACTGGAGTAAATGACAAGACTGTTACTTGTCTCACACAATCCAGATTTGGTAAAAGACCAAATAGGACAACTTTTGTTAAGGTTTTATGTAGTAATTGTGCCTAGAAAGCACAGTGAATATCTGTCTAATATGGTTATGTAATTATTCCAGAACATTCTGGAGAAATTATCTAGTGCAATACAAACTCAAAGAATAATTAAACATTTGCAATGGACGCCATCCTGCAGATCTGTCCAAGGAGTTGTGGAATTGCCGACAAGGCAGGATTAGATAGAATTGGGAGGGTAAGAAAATGGGGGTAAATTACAAAAAATATATAAACAAAAAAACATTTGTAATGTATATCCTAATAAAAACTGTAGTAATATCTGAAATAAACCAATGCTATTTAGCATAAAAAAACACGTTTTAACACAATTTCATCAGAATTTTCTGTTAGCTTGAATGGATTGCCTCACAAGGGTCGCTCAAATGTTGAGTAGAATCTGTTACAGATTATCAGTAGTGTCTTCTTACTGTTCTAAGGCCAGCAATGGGATCAGGCCACAAGTGACAAGTGGGAACTGGAACTGCATTCAATTTAAAGAACTATTGCCCTGCTCAAAGGCTCATAGGAGTTTGAGGTATTGAAAAGTGTTCTCCAGGCAGATCTTCCTTGGAGGCAGAAATCATTTGATTGGTTGATTCAATACTGAGGAGGGACCTCACATGACATCGGAAATGTGCACAAACATAGTTTTCTCTGTCTTTAATCATATCCAACATTACACCTAACCTTAACCACACTGGAGAGTTAAAATGCAATCCTGTGCTATATATACGCAAATAGAAGAGATTATGTTGGCATAAATCATAATTATCAATGAAAAGTAAATGTAATGTGAGGTCCGCCCTCTGTTTTGAATCAACCAATCAAATAATTTCTGCCTCCAAGGCAGACCTGGCTGGAGGACAATTTTAAATAACTTAAAACTCCTATTGTGTTTAAAGTGTAACTCTCACGCCCAATTTCAGCCCACACCTTGAAACATTTTAAACATGCTTGATCCACCAAGAAAAAATACATGATTTTGTAATGAATTTAAAAAATAATACTACATTTGCAATGAACTATCAAAATGAAGACCAGAATAAATGTTTTACTTTTATTCTAACTAACTGCAAATCATTAGGTTTCTGATTAAAATATTTTTTTTCTCCAATGAATTTTCACGAGTTAACATGACAATTTACAGCATGTAGGCATACAATTTATATACTATATGTATAATAATGCCAAATCTAAGAAAATGGTGTCATTATCTAGAACACATGTATTAGCGTGTTTAATTAAGGCGGTAACCTCCAAACCTTCACTTAGCTAGTTGAAACACCTGGCATTCAATACATCACCCCATCACTCCTATCCAGACCTGTCCTTTAGACCCCCTGGCACATTTAGTCAAACAGCTCCTTTAAATAGCTGGACTGCTCATTTTTATTCATCTCTAAAACAAAAGTGGAATGGTGGAAGATTTTATTGGACTGATTCCTATGCTCACGGGAGATTTTTACATTTCTAAATGTTGTGCAACAGAGGCTTTAGTCTTTACCAAAGCAAATTTTGAAACCTCTATTCGGTTTTTTTTTGGACACATTATTTAATTTGGGGCTCATTAACTCAACATTGGGTCATGATATCAACCCTGGGAAAGCTAGACAGCATTCCTGGTGGGGCATTATGTTGAGGCTAAAGGCTTCACACTTTTTTCAGATTTTCCTCCCTTCCAAATTCCCTCTCTAATCCTGCCTTGTCGGCAGCTCTGCAACTCCTTGTACAGATCTGTGGGATGACGAGGGGTGTGCACATGAACATTACTGCTCACCCAACACGGAAGCCTTTAGTCTGATCATGCACAGGATGATTACGTTCACGACTATACTTCTGCAATTGTATTTAGAACACCCAATCTGAACACAAGGAGTTGCTGGAGTGCAACGTGGCAGGACAGATAATCTTATTTATTTAAACCAAATCCCAGGTAGTGCACCTATACCTATACTCCGTGCAGGAGGCCCGGGGAAAGTCAGAGAACCCATAGTCAGGCTTGAACCCATGACCATCATGACGTACACTGTCCTGCAATGCAGCAACTTAGCAGACCCCCCTATGCTTCAAAAGATTTAGACTCAGTTAATCCCATTTAATGTATAACACTCTTTTTCTATCAGCACTAAGTGCCTATGTAAACTCAATCCACAAGCCACTACTTACATCCTCAGCCATTGGCTGAATCCAATATGCTTTGACCAAGATGCTAAAGGATGCTGCATCTAATTACACAGAAAGAATGATACAGTGGCCACCCATTAAATAACTTCTGAATAGCTCATTCATAATTGCGTTTGAATAAAAACAGATATGTAGATTATATATATATATATATATATATATATATATAGAATTAAACATACAAACACATCCTATAGAGGTCTTCTGCTGTTTCCATTTTCTCCTATCACATTATTCACTAGTTTCAGCTAACAGATAGCAAAGCTCACCCACTATAGCATTGTTTCGAGGCTAGGAAAGGAAATGTTTGGTTTTTAAGCATTCTTTAGGCAAAATTGAGAGGTTGGGTCCAACCACCAAAGACAAGTTTTGATAATTAGCGTATTCTCCTGTCAGACAGATGCTCAGTTTAGCGCCAGGAGGCTTATGACACACGTTGCCTGGTTAAGACCTACTTGAGTACTGCCAGTACTAGCAGAGTCAACCTGCTAAAAATATCCTGGGCAATGTTGCTCCCAGAATGATCCAGGAACAACCAACAACCAAAGGGTAAGCAGAAAGGATAATAGAGCTGATAAAATAAGGCCTCCAAACAACTTCTCAAAACACCAATGTATTTCAGCTTTAAAAAGTGATACAGCAAAACGTTTATGGCCACACCACGCTGAGTTATGAAGTAAGACCAGGGGTTACAAGGTCTTTACTGAAAAATATAGTCACCCATTAGAGTTTCCAGGATAAAAACACTATCACAGTGGATTTGGTAAAGACTGGCTGGGTACAGTTGCTTGGTGGAGAACACTGGTCCAGTAGAAGAATCCCATGACCAAGCACTGGGGCATAAACATGGCCTGGCAAAGTGGCACAAAGGCTTGTAAAATCTGGTACGTGAATGATGGTCAGAGAGATCTGTCTATGTGTCTCCAGTCTGGCTAACACCCTAAGCCTTAAAATAGAACAAGTAATTCTCTCCCCCCACCTCTTTCCACCCCTGACCCATTGTAGGGCTATTCCTGGCCATGGGGGGTACAAGTCTAAAAGCTATGACACCTGCTACCCACCCCACCATACTGCACAGGCTTCTGTATCCACCCATACTCCTTGACCTGGAGAAACTAACAAGGCTCTATTTGGCAGTCATCCTTTATTACACATCAACCTCTAAAGCAACCAAACAAAACCTAGAAGCCAAAATTATACTTTTACTAAAAAAAGGTCTTTCTGGGTCTATTTACTACATTTCCTGTTTATAATAATCACAGGAATGTCTGTCCTGAGTTTATTATAAACACAAAATGTAGTAAATAGTTGTTCATCTGTGACAAAACTCTACAGTTTGACAATCATATGTGGTAAATGTGAAACCAACATTCTCCTCATGAAGACAAATTGTGTGTTTTATTATCATTGTATATATGCTGCCTCTCACTTACTCTACGTTCCATGTCCAGAATCTAGCATCACATTTTTCCTCAGCATGCCTCAGAACTGAAAGGCAGATGGAAAGAGATGTTTGAATGTTGTTCTGGAGGCCGATCATCTCCTAAGACAGACATTATGTAATTGGATGTCCTTTGACCTGTGATAGTGCTTTAGCCTAAAAAGCAGATTACTACAATGCCCACTTCTGAAAATGAACGACACTGAACTCCTATTCCACCTTTTCTGGTTTGGTTGATCAGTAAAGAAAAAGAGAACTTCCCCAGCCATTGTGTATCCTTCTTGACAAGATCATGAATTTGTGGTCAATTCTCAGGTGTTTCCTCAAACACTCCATGGCCTTGTGCTGGAGTTTGGTGTAGCACATGCCCCTTGGGGATGGGGGTTTGAGTCCCAGCTCCACCTTTGTCTGTGCCCTTCCTTTCTGCCTCGCCGTATACGCCTCTCTCTCTAGCCTTTGTGTCCTGTCATTAAAATAATATAAAAACACCTCCCCAAAAGGCACATCCACATGGGTCCACAGTAAACTAAGCATCTAGCAGTCTAATTTTATTAAAAGTAATAAACTGTACATTATGTCCAAAAGTAAGCAGATCTCTGGTTTCACACTTTGCTCAAATGCTGTTATTAGATATGTACAAAAGCACACATACATGACTTGACCTGTACATGGTACAAAGTGAAACAAGCCAACTTTCTACTAAATTTATTACAGGATCATAGGGGATCCACATGACATATTGGGCTAAGTCGCTGCTTCTCAGGACAAGTATGTAACAGTGGTCATTGGTTCGATACTGGTCATAACTTCTATCACTTTCCCCAGAGCTCTAGCGTGGAGAACTACAACTTGGTAAGTCACTGCCCAGGATAAGGTAGTAGAAATGTCAGACTAATGTGCCTTGCCACGTCGCTATACAACAACACCTTGTGTGCAGAGAGAGCAATAGCTTGTGAGTTCAATCTGGTGAGTTACGTTGGTGAGTGTATAATCCTTCAATTTGTGTGCTGACTAAAGGTTTCCTTGTTAAACAAGCAGTGTGATAAGAATAGAAGGACTTGTTGACAAGTGGTTGGAGGAGCCATGTGAGAGTCCTTCACCATTTCACACCTGTTGAGGGGTTTCTGACAACACACGACCAGGAGGAAATAGACATGACCAATTGGGAGGGGAGAAAAATGTGTTTCAACTCCCCAAAATATTTAATACAAGATTATCATTAATTTGCATTTATTATACAATAGATTCTAATTAATAAACAAAAGTCAACATGAGTTTGGGAACCCAATTGGACCGATCTTAATTTCATATTAAAAGAAGATTACTAACGGACAGAAAGGTTATTCGACTCCATAGGGCTTTATTTATTCACTTCATTTATTTATTATTTACAACAAGGCTTCCCTCTAAGCAGATGACAGAGGACTTGAAAATTAAGATACATCCAAGAAGAATATAACCCAATGTTGTCCAAAATCTTATCAGATCCACACAACAGAACCATCAGGTCACTGCTAAGAACATTCAGAACAGATTCCCTGTCACTGGAGTAGTTGTTTTAAGGTCCAGAATAGAGTTCACGTTACACAACAAGGATCTGCATGGGAGAGTTGTCAGGAAGTTTTTCTAAAACCTTATCACAAAATCCAGCATCCAAGTATGCAAAAGAAAACCAGAATAATAGTTGAACAATCTCTTTTGGACTGATGAAACAAAAGCTTAACTGTTTGCCATAACCAAAAAAGGTATGTTTGGAAAAAGGACTGTAAAGAATTTTAAGAAAATAACACTTTGCCAACTATTAAGCATGAGCATGGCTCCGTTATGCTTTAGGGTTGTGTGGTAGCCAGTGAAACGCAATATTTTGAGGATGGAATGAACAATGCAAGTAAATATCAACAAGCTGATGTCCAATATTTAGGACCCTGAAGCTGAAAAGAGGTTGAAAACATTAGCAAGACTGAAAAACATACCTCAAAAATCAACCATGAAATATTTACAAGAATGTTTTTGGAATGGTCATTTCATTCCCCAGAATAATAAAAATCTGATGGAAGATATCCTGCATGCAATGGATACAAGGAGACCCAAGAGTCTTTCAGAGCTGGAAGAGATCTGCAAGGAAGCTGGGGGCATCAAGAATAGAAAGATATACAGCTGGCTACAGCAAACGTTTGGAAGCAGTTACATATAAACGTGCAGAAGGGTGTCATGTTTCACAAAGTATCATGTAGAGGACATGTCAACTTCTGTTCAAAGAAAGATTAATTGTCACATTATTTCTTTCCAGGGGTACCAAAATGTTTGCATTCATCTGTACTAAAGAATATATGCAACGTATAGGGTATTGGCATAAATCAAAATATCACCTGACAGTGCTTTTGAAGAGTGTCTAGATTCTCCTTGTTCACAATCAAGCTGACAAATGAAGGCATTTTGCTTTTTTATCTTTTCTTTTCAGTTAACTCAGGCTAACCTTCAGGTCTGTACATATACAGCAAAGGATGTAGGTTTTGGAGCAAGGATTATTTAACATGAAAAAACACATATGCCAGATGTACCAGTTGTTTTACAATAAATACATTTGCTGTATATTATTAATTTTATATGTTCAAATTGTTTGCTAAAGCTGATTTGTTTTATTACTTTTAATGAATAATTCAACACTACAATTATTAACATTAATGATGCAACATTCAGCAGTTCCCACAAAGGTTAATGTAAAACAAATCTAAGAGCATGTAGTGTGCAAGAATAGAGGGGAGGTCGGGGTATTGGATAGAGACAGTGGGGTAAATAGGAGAGGTTGTACGGAAATTACCAGAGGGTCAAATTAAAAACCAATGATGGTCTCTATTAATTAGCATGTTCAACAAACAATAAAACTGAAGCTAAATGTTTTATTTATTTCAGAAACTAGGCCTGTTTTTCTAATAAAGCCAGAAGACGGTAGCCTGGAAAAATCCAGACCCAAATCCTGAACGATTAAGGGTCTGGGTTCGAGTAATGTAAATGACTCAACTCGAGGGGCGGCACCAAGCGTGCATTTGAAAATCTCACTGTACGCAATTGGATATCACTACGACCAATCACCAGTGGGTTTTCACTAACCCTATGGCGGAGCTAACTAGTAGATAAAACTCTTGTCCTATCAGGTCGCAAAACAGCAAAAACGTCCTTTTATAAAAAAGGAACGATTCGAGCCCTGTCTTTTGTTCCTCTTTTAGACAAAAAGCCAAGTCTAACTCGTTCATTGTGGTGGCCCAAGTTGTTTTAAACAACTGGTGTTAATCCATAGCGATCTTACAATGTTTACTAATGACTTCGAGGTGGCAGAGCTGTCGTGTCGTCATCTGTTTAACAAGCCTCTGGCACGCCTATATCAGATACACCGATGTGATTGGTGCAGCTCGGATATAAGGGCATAGTTAATGAGCAGAATTACTCGGTGCCAGAGTAACTTGCTGAGCAAATTCAAATTATGCTCTCGTGAGAACTCTGGATTTCCAGGGTAAGAAGACGGCTACTATCAGCTACTTTTATGCCTATACTCAACTATGGTAACGTTAATAATCAATAGATACCCTTTATCTTGGAGAATCTATTTAAAATTGCAAAGCCCTTACACATCATTGCACTTTATATGCCTCGTTGACTGGCCTTCTCTAGACACTCCAATATACTTTCTCTAGTATACTTTTAATTACAAAGCGATTTTGGGTTTGTTACCACCCCATCTGGCTAATTTCTAAATGAGGTATGTACTTTAAAGTGTGTTTGGCCAAAGGGTCTTTACGTGCTCTGCTCGATTGGCTAACTCGAACCAGTTAATGTTCTTAATATCATTATTGTTTTTTATATGATGTTGAGTAATCCTGTGATTTTATGCTGTACTTATGTTTGTTTTGTCGTGTCTGTAAAGACTTACTGCTGCCTGTCTTTGTCAAGATGCTCTTGAAAAAGAGATTCTTAATGTCAATAAACTTTTCCTAGTAAAAATAAAGGTGAAATACAATTATACGAAAAAAAAACCTGTGGTATGGTGAATGTGCAATGGAAGAGGCAGCTTAAACTTATAGACCACCCCAGCCTTCTACTTAGTATTTCTATAGGAACAATTCACAATATTAAATACATTTCAATATGCCCTACCGCTAACATCCCAATTCTAGTCTATAATATATCTCCTAAAACTCCATCACATATTTGGTCCTCATCATGCCGAATAAGCTCAGGTTTGATTGACAGCTCTGTCAATGAGACTTCCTCTACATTGGCAAACATACATCATACATTTGTTGGGAATTCCCTGCCTGACTCTTGGTAAGGGAATGCCTGCAATAGCCTTGAGAAAC
Organism: Umbra pygmaea; assembly: GCA_016801145.1. Lineage (NCBI taxonomy): Eukaryota > Metazoa > Chordata > Actinopteri > Esociformes > Umbridae > Umbra > Umbra pygmaea. The sequence continues at coordinate 10,145 of JACXGM010036318.1, forward strand.
ATGTCAGGTTTCAAGCTAACTCAAGCTAACTTACAGTAAGACAATGATTCTAATTAGATTTTGCATATAATATACACAATACACTACACATCCAGAATAAAATGAGGGCCCTAAATCATTTGCAATAACGATAATCGCGGACTGTATCTTTAATTGTTTACATATAATATTCTTCAACTGGTAATCATTTGGCAATCCTATAGTGCTTTTTCCTAAGGGTAAATTCCATAAACACGTTTAAACTCTGATATGCTATCCATAGTTTAAAGCCGATGTACACAACCATACATAGACTACAGACGAAAGGGCATACCAATTGTCAGTTGGAGTCCCAAATGGACTTACACCGTTCATTGCAGAGAATATTTAAAGAACTACTGGTCAGGGCTGTTTTTAGGGCTAATTCTTAGACGCCTGTCATGGCTTAAAGGATCGCTCACCAATGTCACAGGCCTGTGTATTACCCGTCTTTGTGATGTGGTTCTAGTGGCTGGTAGCTTGGTGATGGAGAGCATGTCAGAGTGGAGGACGTGGAGAGAGAGATAAGGGACGAAGGGAGGAAACGGTCGCAAGGGTCCTTAATGCTACTATCCCAGCACTCCTGTCATTGACCCACTGAGCCTTGCCAAGTGGCTGACCTTCAGGCTTAGGGGCTTGTTCTAGTGAGGGTGTGGGTTGAGTTAGGCCCTAGTCCTAGAGGGATGCCCCTGGCACTCATCCTTTTTGCCTACAATCAATGGGGGACACATATGTGGAGAGAGTGCCATACAGTGTTATGTGTTAGTGTAATCGCTTGTCGGGAACACCGAACTCTGCTGCAACATCAGCACGTTTGAGCTGTCGGAGGAATTCTGTTGTGGTTTTTATATATTTTCTTTCATCCTGATTAGTTAGCATTGTATTTGCATGTTGACCGTAGCTCTAAACAGTGTATTATAAAGCAATGGACCTTTGTTTATCTAATATTCAAAGCAGCTCACTTCAAAAATTTCAGGGTAATCACAATAAATAATAGATTAAGATAACTCAATTTAAAAAAATCTATATAGGAAGCCCTTATTTTAAAATGTATTGCATTTCTGTCACGTATCCCCAGGAATGTTTAGAGACAGGCGCGAAGGTTGCAAGAATAACTTAAATTTATTAAACAGAATACTTAGTTATAAAACAAAACTGCCACGTGGGGCTTTGTAAAACATAATCCAAAGATACATCCGGAACACGTAACAGGAGCACATTGACCAACAAAAGACAAGACCAAACACTCAACTTAAATA
>JACXGM010036319.1:0-11517 GCA_016801145.1 Umbra pygmaea
TAGCTAGCACAGGACCAGCTCTGTTCATTGTATGGCTAGCACAGGACCAGCTGTGTTCATTGTGTAGCTAGCACAGGACCAGCTGTGTTCATTGTGTAGCTAGCACAGGACCAGGTGTGTTCACTGTGTAGCTAGCACAGGACCAGCTGTGTTCATTGTGTAGCTAGCACATAACCAGCTCTGTTCATTGTGTAGCTAGCACAAGATTAGCTGTGTTCATTGTGTAGCTAGAACAGGACCCGATCTGTTCATTGTTTGACCAGCACAGGACCAGCTCTGTTTACTGTTTAGCTAGCATAGGACCAGCTCTGTTCATTGTGTGACTAGCACAGGATTAGCTCTGTTTATTCTTTAGCTAGCACAGGACCAGCTGTGTTCATTGTGTAGCTAGCACAGGACCAGCTGTGTTCATTGTGTAGCTAGCACAAGACCAGCTGTGTTCATTGTGTTGCTACCACAGGACCAGCTGTGTTCATTGTGTGGCTAGCACAGGACCAGCTGTGTTCATTGTGTAGCTAGCACATAACCAGCTGTGTTCATTGTGTAGCTAGCACAGGACCAGCTGTGTTCATTGTGTAGCTAGCACAGGACCAGCTGTGTTCATTGTGTAGCTAGCACAGGACCAGCTGTGTTCATTGTGTAGCTAGCACAGGACCAGCTGTGTTCATTGTGTAGCCAGCTCTGTTCAGTGTGTGGTCAGTTCAGGGACAGCTTATGTCCCTAAACTGTTATGCCTATTTTCCACTGCAGGGCCAACCCGGGCCAGTCCATGTCCCTCACGGTATGGTGTACCAATCTTCAAACCTCCCACTGGGTAGCGCGCAGTACTGGGCTAGCTTGGAGCAAAAATATGTATAGTACTACTAGCGAGTTGGTGGGTGGGATTACAAATTGAGAAATTCAACAGCCAATGTTCATTGGTTTCTTTACTTGAATTGACACATTTCAACAAGGATTCTAAATAAATAAATGAAAATAAAATAAAAAATATGCACTTATACCATCATTGCATAAAAATATTAACTGATTGTAATAATTTTATTTCATTATGAATTGCGGCAATCAATTCATTGCTACTTGAAAAAAAAACTGTGAATTTTCTATGCTTTTTTGTGTAACCAAACACTACATACTGTAGTGTAGGGAATGATAATCTTATAGGAATTGCTTTTTTCATATTTTTTAAATATCAAGAAATAGGTCTATTTAGCTTTATTTGTGCATTAGCCTTTTCACCAGCGATATTCTACACCTCTATTCGCCGCCTTAAAAACGTCACCAGCACTTTTTCCCGTGAATGAAGCTAGACACATTCACAAACACAGCCATGGGAACACAACACTGTCAGACCATAATGCGTGCAGGGCCACACCGCTCTGTGTCGCACCAGAGATTTGGTCACTCAAAAACTGCCTTCAACTCTGGGACAATTGTGTAATTTAAGAGCCATATCTGGGACAATTGTGTAATTTAAGAGCCATCTCTGGGACAATTGTGGAATTTAAGAGCCATCTCTGGGACAATTGTGGAATTTAAGAGCCACCTCTGGGACAATTGTGTAATTTAAGAGCCAGCTCTGGGACAATAGTGTAATTTAAGAGCCACCTCTGGGACAATTGTGTAATTTAAGAGCCAGCTCTGGGACAATAGTGTAACTTAAGAGCCAGCTCTCGAACAGTTGTGATTGGCCCAGTGTGAGGGGAGGACAGGGCTTCTTCAGGCTGACTCGCATTAGAATCAAATAGCAGCAAGAAGCCAGGGCAGCCTGAAGACACGGATAGAGGCACACTCACGAATAAAGACCCCGACACAAATACACACAAACACATTCACACACTATCTCACAGGACAGTTGCTTGTCCCAGCCCCACAATCTGTTAGCCAGCTCTTCAAGCCAGGGCATTGTGGGAGAGTACATCTAGTCTCAGTGACATCTGGTCTCATTGACATCTGTTATGTGGACATCTGGTCTCAGTAACATCTGTTATGGGGACATCTGGCCTCAGTGATGTTGTCAAAGCTACAACTTGCGGTGAAATTGTATATGACAACTAACTGAATACTACTTTCCAGCCCCTCCCACTAATATGCCAGCAACGCAAACTCTGATTTGTTTTTGTTTTTTCAAAATTACGCTGCCGGCAGCCGTGAGTAATCTTGCGCTGGCATTCGTCACGGTGGCACTGAGTGTATAAGCGTGAAAAGCGGAGTTTGAATTCATAGGAATTGTATGTCCCTCTTTGGATAATGTATTTTTAAGATGGAGGCGCAACATTGCTGCCGCAATTCGAGCGACTACATCGTATTTTTTCTGAATGGATGATTCTACGCTAACGAGAATACTTTGATTAGTTGGTGGACGTAATTACACATGAATGAGCACATATTTTTAACAAAATGGTTTTTTGCTAAGAATCAACTTAAAAAAATACTCAATATAGCTTTGTTAAGTGGACATCTGGTCTAAGTGACGTTATGTAGACATTTGGTCACAGTGAAGTTATATGGACATCTGATCTCAGTGACATTATGTGATCATCTTGTCTCATTGAAATCTGTTATGGGGAATCTGGTCTAAATGACATGATGTGGACATGTGTTCTCAATCAATGCAGCAACACAGCCTAGGGCCTCACGATCTGCCGGGCACAGCTTGCTACACAATGGAAGAATGCATCTCACTCCAATAGCTGTTAATTGGGAACCAACATTTCAACACAATTGAAAGGAGAGAAAGTTAGAAGAGAGGAAGAAGAGTGGAATACAGTGGTAGACTGGGAGAGGAAGAACAGAAGACGAAGAGAGGAAGACAGTGCTAGACTGGGAGGAAGAAGAGAGGAATACAGTGGTAGACTGGGAGAGGAAGAAGAGAAGAAGAGAGGAAGAGTGTGGTAGACTGAGATAGGAAAGGAGAAAGGTGGTAATTAGTATGGGACAGTGTCTACATAGCAGACAGGCTGATATCATCTCTCTGTGTCTCGCTGGCCAGTTCTGCTGTGTCAGAGGCCATGTTCCCATGTCAACCCTGCATCTCGATGCCAGACCATAATAACTGAACCAGCCTGCCTGTGGTGATGCACTGATGATTCAGCAGGAACAACAACCTGTCATAATGCATTACCGACTGCAGCGTGTTGACAGAAAACCAGCCAGGCGCAACTACTGAAAAAGTGTCGCTTTAATTTCTTACCTTGGCCACTTAATTCACTTGTCAGATAATTTGCAGTTAAAGGAGACATAGGGTTTGATTTGTTTTACTTTGTGAGGTCTGAAAAAGTAGACTGACCCCATGTTTGCATCAATGCTAAGGACATAAGAGTTGATAGTACTCCTAGTACTGATCTGGGAACAGGTTTAGTAAGATTATTTCACAGACGCATCATGCCGTTTATAATGACAATGGTGCTATTAGAATTTAAACACAGCACATTACATAACACTGAGGCATATACAGCCAGCTCCAAAACTACTGGCTCCCCTGACTGGCAATGCACAAACAATACTGTAAAAAATATAAACAATACAATTATACAGAAAAACTCATACCAACATGTGAGAAATACTGTACTTCATTCATTGGAACAATGTCAATGGAACAAACGTCTTCCAAATCAAAGTTTTATTGTAAAATAACATCTACCAAAATAAAAAAAATAAAGAATAACCAGGAATTAAATGACATTTATTTAAGTTAATCTATTTACATTTTCACGTAAACAATGCTGGAACAGTACCGTGTCGATAGCGTCTACTTATACCCTTTTAAACAATTGAAAACTATGCCATCTCTGATGCGGCTCCACCCTTTCATACATGATCATTCTATGCTGCGGTAGAATGTTAGATATTGTTTCCCTGACAACAGAATATGTTTGTGATTGATTTGCTGCCAGCAGAACAATCTGCTAGTTTTTTATTGAAATAGCATAAAATTGAATTTCATATTATTTAGAAATTCCAAGAAACATACCAACTGATGAAAATTATTTACTTAAGATGTGTGGAATAGAACCGCAATCAAACTCTTTCCTTAGAAAGCTAGATCCGTTTTGTCACCAATGCCCCATATAACACCCACCACTGCAACCTCTACAGTCTAATCAGATGGCCTTCACTAAACACCCGGCCTCAAACACACTGGTATCATCTAATTTACAATGTCTATTGGGCAAACCCCACCTTAACTAAGATCATTAATCTCAAGAGCAACACCCTCCCTAAATCTGCGTTCAAGCAGGTACATCACTCTGATTGACACTAAAGCCCGCACCTCCTTTGGCCACCTTTCCTTACAATTTTCTGCTGCTAACGATTGGAATGTGCTACAAAAATCCCTGAAGCTTGAATCCACCGTCCATTTAAACACCTTCAAGCTTCTATTATCTAATCTACTGTCAGACCGCTGTACATGTTAACCCCACCCACTCTTTCTATGGGGTTAACACATCTTTGCACACTCTAACCAGTATAGCTGCCTCGGCATGTTTTGCACACTCCCCTTCCCATAGCCCCGGTCACTACGCCACTCATCAGTGTTATTTATGTGCAGTCACTTTATCCTGACATTATACCTCTCTACCTCAGACCCTATTCTTTGTTTTTTTAATAATATGGTATAATGACACGTCAAACATCTACCTCCATATACTGACATCTGCTGCAATATTTGTACATACTCTTAATTGTTTGATCTGAAGACCTGCACACTGTACTCCTGTTTTTACTATTTATATTGCGTACTTTGTCGTGTAATTCATTGTGTTCTCTGCAACTCTAAGCTTTTATCTTGGCTAGGTCGCCGTTTCAAATAAGGAACTGTTTACGTGCTCACCTGGTTAAATAAAGGTTAAATGATAAAATAAAAAAGGATTGTTTAATTATCAAAATTATCTAAAAACAAAGGTTTGTACAACTCACCTCGTTTCTGCTGTCTGCCATTTTGCCAGTCAAAAAAGTGTTGATCTTCAAATTCAACGTAACAGGGAGAAGAGTAAACATGGAATGCTCCTAAAGCTTAGTTCCATATAAATGCACAGATAATTCATTGTTTTGTCATTAGGAAAAAACAATATTGACCTTGTAGTTGAAAAAGGAGTGCCATATGAAATAATACTAAAATCAAAAAGTGGAAAGATCATGTGAAGTCTCGCATGAGTAGTTGTAGCTAGTGTTACAAAGTTTCACGCGAAAGTTTATGTTAGCTAAGATTAGATTAATTAGACTGATATATTGAATGAAACCCCTTGTTATTATTTGAATAGATATTGCCATGAGCTAAGTGGCTAAGTTATCATGCTTTTCATTACAATTACAACTTATGGAGTCTGTTCCTCCTATGGAGTCTGTTCATTCGCAATCGAAGATCGACACTTTCTGACTGGCAAAATGGCAGACAGCAGAAACGAGGTGAGTTGTACAAAACCTTTCTTTTTAGTGTACTGTGTTTACACAAACAATGTTCTCAATGCTCTAGTTCCTGTGTACAGACCCTGGTGATACTTCGAGCAAAGATTCATTTTGTGTCGAGCCTTCTTAGTTGTTTAAAAATAGCGATTTTCATGCCGTCATAGTAGTGCCCCATCCCTCCTGTTCGAAAGGCGATTTGACCAAAACCAAAAATAAGGAAAATCTTAAAAGTGGTGTTTCCGTCCTAATTATGCTTTTAAACGAAAGTTTGACTCGAGTACATTCAAAAGAAGACATTAGGTTGCATTTTGGCAAGAGTTACGCTTTAAGTTTCTCTCTATAATTATAGTGTTTATGTTTTTAAACTATTGTTTGTGCATTGCCAGTCAGGTGTGCCAGTAATTTTGGAGCCCACTGTACATATATATACATATATATATGGAGTGATTTTTAGTGACAGCAGAGATTGCATCTGAATTCTATAAATTAATTCAATGTCAATCAATTAGAATTTGTATTGCATGAAATATAAAATGCACATTACATTTAAAGCGCTCATCTAGATAGAGAGAATGGAGGAGATAAGAACACTCACGCCTGGTTTGCCCACAGGTTCAGCGCTGTGCTTCTCTCGTCTTCTCAGTTCCTGGGCGATCACATCTTTTAGATACTCATTGACCTTGTTAGAATTAGAGAGACAGCGAGAAAAAACACAGAAGAGAAAACAGACAGAAAAATTTATTTGGCAAGTTTCATCACAGATCCTCATAAGTGGCAACTCCATCAGTATCTTTGTGTTCTGAGAACATGTTTCTGGAAGACCTATATAAAAGGTTTATGAAAACACACAAGTCCCTTCAAAATGCTTCAAGTACTGTAGCAATTCCCTGTAATTGACAGAAATCGTTTTGAAGTTTAAAGTGTTATAATGTTGAAATAATGTTACATGCTTTGCTCCGATGGTACCATGAAAAAACAAATGCAAATTTGTAAGTTGTGAGTGTCCATGTGTGGCGATAGGATTTGTGTGTGTCATATGTATATGAATATTTATATCTAAATATATGTAAATATACATATCCATGACTACCACAAGTATACGTGTTTAACTGTATGAATGGAGCTGGAATCTCCCCTGTTCCCAGCAGGAATATTCACAACAGATATTATGTAGTGCAGGGGTGCCCAATAGGTCGATCGCGATCTACCAGTCGATCGCACAGACAATGCTGGTAGATCGCACATTTTTAATAAATGCTTTTGCTACATTTTTATTTTCATAAAAATAAATAACAACATAATTACTTCTCCATTTAGTTTTTTTTCTGAGTTGCACTTAACGAATAGATTTTGACCAGGCAAGATTTTTGTTTATTCAGTTGCCATGACAACTAACGTTTAGTCTGCCTCACGATTTCCAAGAGCTTCGTACTCGGAGCACAAAGCGCAAAATAGTGAAGCTTGGCCTAATTTCCGTATTCGGTAGCACATATGACATTAATTTGCAAAATGCTAATGTAAAATAAATTCCAAACATTTGAAAATGAGTGCAGTACCAAGCAAAAAGCCTAAAACTTACCATTTCCATGCAATGTCCTTTTCTTAATGCATTTGTTTCATCTGCCAAACAAGTAGCTATTGCTATTCCAAAGAAAGGAAACGTTGACAAACATTTTCAGACACTTAATAAAATCTATGACAATGATTTTCCTGTAAGAAGCGAAATTAGAAAAACAAAGGTGAACGAACTGAAATCTCAATTAACTGGTCAACAGTCACTTTTTAGTTGCCCAAGCCTAAAAGCAAAGGCCTCCACAGAGGTACCTTGTTGGTGTCATCATAAACTGGCTATTGTAATCTGTTGTGTTGTAGATGTTTTGAGTTCAGTGTTAATATGGAATATCAACAATCAACATTTATTTACATTTCTCTACATGAAGAATTCCACATAGAGATACATGCAGTAATAGCAACAAGCATTTGAAGTGTATTTTTTTTAAACTCTTTTTAAGTTGGTAGATCTCATTGAGTTGAACATTTTAAAAGTAGATCATCATGCAAAAAAGTGTGGGCACCCCTGATGTAGTGGGTCTGTAATGGGTCTATATTGGGTCTGTAGTGGGTCTGTAGTAGGGGTGACACGGTTCGGTTCGTATCACGGTTTTAGGGTCACCGTTTTTTTCAGTTCTGTACGGTTCTTCTTATTTTTTCTTTTTATCTTAACACTCCAGAAATATTCTCCAGCATATGATATATAGCTTATTATCCACAATTTAAGATACAATATTAAAAGAAAAGAGAAATATTACAGAATAACAATTAAACTAACTCTCATTTATCAAACTTCCAACTTCAGTGTAGCTCGTACATGTGACGTGACCTTGCAGAACTCCACAATCCACCATTGAGGAGCGATTGGCTCCATTTGCGGCATCTCAAAATCAGACAAAAATCTTTTAAACTGACCTTTGTCGATCTAAAATGAAGACAGATTCAGCAACTGTATGGCAAATTTCTCGCTTAAAATGTTTCCAGAAACACGTTTTGGTGAACTATTATTGTAAAATATGAGATCATGTTCAGAATGAGACGCCATTAGAGTCTGTTGTGAAATTCGGGAGCAGCCAGACCCACGTAACGCTTTCGTCCAATCAGCTCCCATGTGTTGCGTTTGTCACGCTCATCCCGCATTTCTGATAAGTGTTTTAACATAGGTGTTGAAAGTGTTCACAACGGCATTAAGTGGTTTGTGCACATTAGCAGTCAGGGTTTCCCGCAGCATTTCGTTGTCAAGGCGGCCGCCCAAACAAGAGCCGATATCCGCCGTAACTGAGCAGTCCCAAAAAAGTAAATATAATGTGTCCGACCAGCGCCATCTGCTGATATTTTATTGTAATCACGCTCTGTCAAGTGCCTGCGCATAAACAGTGAACACAATCACTGTTGCGCATTTTGAAAGTTGTTTTGCACCCCCCCCTTAGAAAAACCAAACCCGACCGCCTTAACTAACACATTTTCTGGGGGGAACCCTGAGCAGTGTCCTGACGAACCGTGCGACACACACATGCACAGAACTGAGACAAGCGAACCGAACGGTTCAGATGTTTTTTCATGAACCGTGCCACCTCTGGTCTGTAGAGGAATATATTGGAATGTAAAATACTATAGCTCTTGTCAGTAGACTTCATTGATTTTAATAAGGAAGCAGTCCAGAAGGCCAGTAATAACGTCTGGTGCAACACAGCTTAGCTCGAATAAGCCCAGCTTGGGTAACTAAAAGGGAAATGTGAAGTCTTTGTTTCCAGACATTTAGAACCATGTAACTGGCATTAGATGAAACGATGAAGTGGATTTTTCATATCCTAGTAATCAATAGTATATGAATAGTATATTTTGCAAGCTTATGATAGTTTTAAGGTTAGTGTTTATTAGAATTAACAAGAAAAAAATGTTTCCTGACAAATCATGGAAAAATATTGTGCTTGTTGGAATGCCGTACAGGCGGATACCTTGTTGATCCAGCTGGTTACAGCCTCCTCTGTGTCGTATGGCTCGTTGGTATCTTCGTTGTTGTGGACAGCGTACTTTCGGAGGCACAACACCACCTTACCCACGTTCAGCGTCTCTGCAGTGTATGCCATCATCAACGTGTCAATCATGGCCAGGTGAGCGCTCTAAAAGGAGACACCGAAGAACAGCAGAGGAAATTGTTTATGGATTAATCTAACATGCTTTACAGTCACATGCTAGCCAAAACAAGGAAACTCTAACATGTCACACTTTTAAAGTTAAACATTTAAACGTTCAAATTTTACTTTTTTTGCCGCTAGGGCTCTCAATCAAAAAAATTGCAAAAGATGTACTTGGATGACGTCGGGAAGTAGCGTGGGATCATGGGTTTTGTTATCGTCGTCAATGACAACCTTCCAATCTAGCGACTCCGGCAGAAAAAAAATTTCACTGACAAAGTAATGTATTGTTAAAAATATTATGACTTTATTCACGTTATGTTTGGCGGTTCCCTGGAACTTAGAGCAACTAGAGCAGTCAAAGGTTATATGACGCCATTGACGGAAGACAAAATAAAATGTCCCGTGTCTTCGAATTATATTACAAATTTCTCTGGGTTCTAAAGTTTTTGGAAACATTTAGAATAATGTAAGTATACAACTAAGAAATATATATAATATAGGTATAGTGATGTTTGCTTTTTTAATGCAAAGTATGTATTTTGTTATTGTTTTGGAAAACTACATATTGTGCCTTTAAACAATTAAAATGGTACCATATGCCTGTCTAAGAACATGGTTTAACTGGTACCATAAGACTGTCTAAAAACATGGTTTAATTGGTACCATAAGACTGTCTAAAAACATGGTTTAAATGGTACCATAAGACTGTCTAAAAACATGGTTTAACTGGTACCATAAGACTGTCTAAAAACATGGTTTAAATGGTACCATAAGACTGTCTAAAAACATGGTTTAAATGGTACCATAAGCCTGTCTAATAACATGGTTTAAATGGTACCATAAGCCTGTCTAATAACATGGTTTAACTGGTACCATAAGACTGTCTAAAAACATGGTTTAAATGGTACCATAAGACTGTCTAAAAACATGGTTTAAATGGTACCATAAGCCTGTCTAATAACATGGTTTAACTGGTACCATAAGCCTGTCTAATAACATGGTTTAACTGGTACCATAAGACTGTCTAAAAACATGGTTTATATGGTACCATAAGCCTGTCTAAAAACATGGTTAAACTGGTAGCATACTCCTGTCTATAACATGTTTTACTGGTACCATGGACCTGTCCAAAATTAGTAGAATTGGCCAGTCTGTTTAACTAGTACCATAGATCTATATAAAGACATGGTTTTACTGGTACCATGAACCTGTTTCAGAAAAGCCCTAGAAGTTGTGCAATATAATGGAAGCTATAGTATCTAGTCTGGACTGTTGCCATTTTTAGATTACCTAGATACATTTGACAAGGGCTGGGGTGCAAAAATATAGGAAGGAGCAAATGACAGTAACAGTACTAAACTATGGAGTCCTGTTCGTCCAAGTCAGAGTGTAGGGAACATGTGATAGGAATGGTATTAAACCATGAGTTGATAGGAACGGTACTGATGGCGTCTCGGTCTAACTATTCCTTCTCCATGTTGCCTGGCAGCTCTCTGTCTCCTGTTGGCAAATCCCCAGTGGTGGTTGCCCTGGAAACAGCTAAGTCCGTCCCAGTTTGCGTAGCCCAATTAACTTTGAGTTCACACGCTGAAAGGGAGTGAGACAGAGTCCTTCACCAAACACACAGCCTGGCGTTCAGACCGTTGGCTCTGATTACAGACAAGACTTTTAGAACATGTTGTTCTAATTACATTCAGATGAATTACCCATTTTTTTTTACATTTTAGCCCTCTATCTTATGCAGAGCGATTTCCAGTAATAATTGCATTGGTTTCATAGTTTAATTATCATTTGAACAGGTAGACAACATTGATAGCGCAGAGTGTAGCAGTGCAATGGAAATGCATTGCAATACCCTTTCTAGCCTAGCATGATAATAGCTATGTACTGTAAGTAGGGGGATGAGTGGGGGTGAAGTGGGCACAAGAGGAGCTGGATAACAAGGTGTTAAGTGGGAAACTGTCCACAGGGTAGTCTGTGTGGGTCTCTGGCTGAACGTAGCCTATGAACAGACTTTCAGTCAGGAGCAGTGTTGGCTGTTTCCCACAAGAATCCATTAAGACCCTCTGAGCAACACTTCTACATTTCTAAATGAGCCGCATTAAAAGTCTTAACCTTTAATAATAATAATAATAATCATGATAATAATAATACTAATACATTTTATTTGGCATACACCATTCTGGGCTCACCTTTGTTGATGATAAATGACAGAAATGTAGGCAAGGCAAGGCAAGTTTATTTATATAGCACATTTCATACACAATGGCAATTCAATGTGCTTTACATAAACAGGAAAACACAAAAATTAAAAACAGATAAAATTAAAGCATTTAAAATAAAAGTGAAAAACAGTTAGAAAAATAGTACAGTTTAAGAAATAAAAGAGATTGAACGAAAATATAAAATATAGTGCAAT
>JACXGM010036320.1:0-11421 GCA_016801145.1 Umbra pygmaea
CTCTCTCTCTCTCTCTCTCTCTCTCTCTTCATTCGCTGTAGAAGAAGAGACATCCGGCTTCAGCAGGCAGTTAGGGGATTGGAGGGGAAGGGAGATGGAGGAGTGAATGAGGGGGGTGGGGGGTTGGCTCGGAGCTCAGACAGCGTGAGGTCCCCGGGGAGAGAGAGGGAGGATGAAATTATTCTACGGTCATGGGCTTCTTCCCCTCCCCTCGCGCTCTCCATCTCACACGGAGAGGACCTCCAAGTGTAATCCGGCACCGTTCAGCCCAGCTCGTATATCTGCCTCTCCGCCATCCCTGAGACAAAGGTTATCGCTCCCCCACTACGCTGGCTGGCGGCACCACACACACCACATCCTGGGGTATCGCACGTTACAACTGGCATACAAGAACGCTAGGATATCAGAAGCATGCTAATTATGAAATTAGCTAAAATACAAATTAATTGCTAAGGAAAAAAATTGATAATTACGGGTAGGGTTATGACTACAATTATGAATACAATACCACATTTCCTGCTGATTAATGTGTTTTTCTTTGTTTAAAAATATATAAATATTTTAAGTTCCAGGTATAGCCTTCTGCTGTTGTTTAATTGATCTCCACTGTTTTCTCTGGCCTGCCAGTGTGAGTAGATCTCTTTCTGAATGATCACGTGCCTGTATTTCCTTTTATATATATTGTTGTATCTATCTATCATTATCTATCTATATCTAATCTAATATCTAATAATCTGTCTCTGTATATATACCATCTATCTTTCTCTAGCCTACCCATTTACCCGTCAATCTCTTTCCCTCAACGCACACCTCCATGAGGCTCTGTGATTACATGGTGTTTGCCAAGGCACTTGTTCCTTCTTTTGAATCGTGCACGTAGACTTCTTCAGATTCATGGTAATGTACCGCTATACGGATGCCTCTAAAAGAGAGACACACGTGCGATGTTTGGGAGGATCGTGGAACAAATTCAGAATTTGTCATTTTGAGACATAGCTAAGAGAGTAGAGAGAGACAGAGAGAGACAGACAGACAAAGAGAGAGAGTCAGAGAGACAGAGAGACAGACAGAGAGAGAGAGAGACAGGAGATAGAAAGAAAAAGAGATGGTGAAAATAGAGATAGAAGCAGAGAAAGTAAAGTAACAGAAAACAACAAACAAGAACACCCCTTAGACATTGAAGAAACCTGAGTTGTCTGCCTGTCTCTGTCTGTCTGTCCGGCTGTCTGTCTGCCTGTCTGTCTGCCTGGGTGTTAGGTATGCAGCAGCGTTAGCCAGGGCCAAGACACCCTCATTCTGTTCATCACGGTAATGACCTCCCCCAGGTATAAGAACACAGGGACACGCCGCCGAGCCACGCCACCACCGGGGGCACTGCGCCAGGAATGGCAGACGGCAACCAGTCAGTGAGCAACAGAGCGGTAGGGAGGAACGAGGGGAGGAAGAGAGAAAAGGAGGGTGGGTGTGTGTGGGGGCCTTCTGAGAGGCAGGTGTCACGGCAGAAGGAGGGATGACTAATTACCCAAGGTTTGTCCCGAGCTATTTAGAGCTGTTGTTAATGCCCCAGGACGTGACTCGATACCCAACAGTAGCATGTAAACAAACACACCGGGTTATAATTGTGCTCATAAAAAACAAGATTTTTTTTAATAAAAACAGCCCGTGTTCTGTATGCACTGTCCCTGTCTTAATATATACATTTTTCGGTGCTTTAAAGATGTGCTTTTTCATCCATTTTCTATGGTTAAAATGATCTCAAAATGTATAAGGTTACGGAGGTTCGTTGAATCAATAAATCAATTCAATGTATTATTTTAATCTAGTTTGGAATTAGTTACAAGTTTGAGAAAGGGACCCTAGATACAGAAAGAATGGCATAATCTCAAACAGCAACGAGGTGGGCCATAACTTCAACATCTTTGCTGAACACAACACAATCGAAGGGACAATGCCAGACCACTAACTACAATGAGACAAGGCCGAGCATAGCCCGTTTGTGAGAAGAATCCTGTCATGATGTGACGCACTCGTCCAGAGACAGCATGAGAACACAAGCAAGACCAGTGACTCAGCCTGCTGACTGCATTCAATGAATGGCCTTTTTAATACTACAGACATATCAATGGTACCCTTATGCAGTATGTGGAAAGACGATATTAACCAAAAACGAAAGGTATAAATGATAATGGTCTGAAATCATTTTAAAACTATTGGATTGCATAAAATACAGTTATACAGTGGGTATAGAAAAGAATCACCCCCCTGTAAAATAATCACATTTTGTTGCTCTGCAGCCTGAAATGAAAACAGACAGACACAGTTTTTGTTTAATTCAGCTGTATTTACAACTCATAACATCCAAGTGAAAGATATAATACCAACTTGTCAGAAAAAATAAATTACAAATAAAAAAACAGAATCACCCCCCTAAAAATGACTTGTAAACCCAACCAGGTTTAGTTAATCACCTTCTCAATAGCTTACAAAGCCAATTGACTTTCACCTGTGATCAGCTGTGGTCACTTTGATTAGCTCAGCATGAAACAAGCTAATCCTGAAGCATTTCAGTCCTTGGTAGTGCAACTGAAGACAACAATCAACTATGGGTGGCAAGGCATTGTCAAAATAGCTCTGGGATAAAGTTGTGGACAGGCACAAGTCAGGAGATGGATACAAATAAAATCTAAGGCTTTATCAGTGCCTAGAAGCACAGTGAAGTCCATTATTAAGAAGTGGAAGGTATTTGGTACAACACAGATCCTCCCTGGGTCAAGACGTCACTCCAAACTGGATGAAAGAGCCAGGAGGAAACTGGTCAGAGAGGCTACCAGGAGGCGTACACCAACTCTGAAGCAGTTGCAGGAATTCATGACAAAGAGTGGTTAATGTGTGCATGTGACAACAAAATCACAAATTCTCTACAAATGTGGATTGTATGGGAGGGTTGCAAGAAAAAGGCCACTCCTCAAGAAAGGCCACATGCAGTCATGACTGAGCTTTGCCTTGAAGCACCTTGAAGATTCTAAGGCCACCTGGAAGAAGGTGTTATGGTCAGACGAGACTAAAATGGAATTGTATGGCCTCAACACCAAGCCATAAGTCTGGCGAAAATCCAATACAGCTCACCATCCAAATAACACCATTCCTACAGTAAAGCATGGAGGTGGTCATATCATGTTATGGGGTTGTTTCTCTGCAGAAAGGACTGGAGCACTTGTCAGGATAGAAGAAAAAATGGATGGGGGAAAATATTTTCAAATTCTTGAGGAAAATCTGCTGCTCTCTTCCAGAAAGTTGTCAATGGGAAGAAGATTTACCTTCCAATATGACAATGACTCAAAGCACACAGCAAAACTGACCACACAGTGGTTGAAGGAGAAAAAGGTGAATGTCCTTGCATGGCCTAGTCAGAGCCCAGACTTAAACCCCATTGAAAATCTGTGGAATGACTTGAAGACAGCAGTCCACAAATGGTCACCATCAAATTTAACTGAACTTGAGCAGTTCTGCAAAGATGAATGGTCAAATATTGCAACGTCTAGATGTGCAAAGTTAGTAAAGACATATCCCAACAGACTAAAGGCTGTAATTAAAGCAAAATGTGGTTCAAAACAATACTGAAACAAGGGGGTGATCCTTTTTCCATCTGTCGTGGAGGTGAAAATTGGCCAAGAACAATTGGTGAGGAGAAATTGGCCAAGAACAATTGGGAGGGCAGGAAATGTGGGGCGAAAAATGTGCGTGTTGGGTATCCAATCACAGTTGTTCTTCCCATTTTTGTGTTTTCAGGGTATAAAAACATTTCTTTTTCATATAAATACACATTATTTCACCAAGTTCTATCTAGCACAATTGTCTGGACAATACAGTATAACTTATTGACAGTAGCACTCGCTAGCTCTACCCTACTCTCCCAGAGTGAGAGAGTTGCCTAATGAGAGACACAGTCAAATAATTAATTACATTAATTTAGGAATATAAACAAATTAAATATTTTCATAATTTGTCCTCTTTAAGCCTCTTCTTTTCACAATCCATCTGGAAGGTTCCAAATGATCAAAGACCTATCAGAAGCTCTGTCCAAGCACGTTTTGTGCTAGCGGAAACTTATCACACTGCTAGTTCAACACTGAAGCTTTAAGTTGGTACTTGTGTGGGAGGTTACACAGGTGCCAACTATACAATCATGATAGACATACTTTTGTCCGACTACTTTCCCGTCTTCCCCGGGCAGCCCTGTACCGAATCACACCACCCCTAGTACATGTAGGAATGTTGCGACCAGGATACGAACCCAGGCCGCCGTGACAGACCGTGACACAGCGACTGACTGCTGTCCCATTCAGAGGCCCAGGAATTTAAATATTGTTTGGCAACAAAATCTCCTTTATTAAAGCCTTCCCCAACAGTGACATCAACAGTTCATCCATCATGAATTAAAGATGTGACCCACAATAATCTAAATTAAACGGTAATCCAAAGCAACGCCAAAAAAATCTCAACCTGATTGGTTGAAATCAAGGAGGAAGCAGGAAGTTGATGGAATCAGCAACAGTCAGGCCACCAGTTTCCCTTGAGCATAACGCATCGACCCACCATGCGTCAAAATGGATAGATTAGGCTGGTCCTATCGCTGTCTTGGGGACAGCATCTCACTAATAGGGACAGTCCTGCTTGAGCCACTGGCCCCTTGGTAAACATGGGAGACAGAGATTAGGACAGAAAAAGAACAGCCCAAAATCGCACTGAACTACGTTCTGAGGGAACTATTTAGCAAAACTGAAACATGTGAAATATGAACGTATGAGAGGGTCAATTACGTTCGTAGGGAACGACATTTAATTACCGAATTACTTAAAATATGAACATATGAAGATCATGTTGTAGCATGTAAATAGCGTAGTTTTTGGGTGGAGGCCGGCGACGGTAAACAGGCTTTTAAATCTGTAACTTTCATCCAGATTGAAGCTTTGTGTTTTGTTCTCCATTCCAGCATGATGCAGATGTGTTGCATTTTTTGTAATGCTAACCCTAACCTTAATCCTAACCATATCCTCAGTAACCGCATGGCTAACCTTAACCGTGACTGTAAGAATATAATTTTGAACGCTATGGAATGTGTGGAATGTTCTCACATAAACCGGTGAAATGAACCATGCAGGTGCAACGTAATAGCAAGTCAAATATTGGCTTCATCGTCTTGTGTTAAACTATCTACATGTGCATAACCATGGCGTGGTGGTAACACCCCCTGGTCACATGCACGGTTCCCTACAGAGACCAGGGTTCAATCCCAGCATCTCCCCTTCACACTGTTCTTCCATCTGCCTATCTTACTGTCTAAATAAAGTTAAAATATCCTTTATAAACAGACTAAACTGAGTTGGTGAATGTGTGTGGTCCAGATTACAAACCACAGTGTCTGTTACACACCGTACTGGCGTCTTAACGCACCACAGAGTCAGCCTACAGAACAGCCCAGCTGACCAAGCTCATTTGTGAACATTCCTATAGAACTATACTGTTCTCTAGTGCAGCTGTTCATAGTGTGAGAGGGATACACTGAGATTTAAAAGAAAACGTTGTGTGGAAGAGAGAAAAGCGCACGTGAGAAGCAGAGACGAGTATTGAAAAACTGACTTGTGAAGGATGTTTGCTGATAAGTGATCTAAGCCTGTCTCTGTTGCATCATGGATCCTTCCCTTTTCTCGCCGTCCTTATTTATCACCAGAACAACAGATTTTCAGAATGCAGGAGCACGTCACCGTCGTCCTCTGCGGGCCTCCGCGCTAACGTTGTCTGAATGGCGAGCGTCAGACATCAGATCGCCTCCTCCTCTCCACCCACTTTCCTCCTAACAAGGAGAACATTTGCGGCGCACGGCACGGCACGCCCCCCCCCTCCCCATCTCCTCACCTTGGAGACAGCTTGCGTGGTGCGCTTTGATGGTTTAATTATCGCTGTTGAAACAGACAAGGGGCGGAGGTAGAGACAGGTAGTACGCAGACTGAGCCAGGTAAAGGCCCAGTAGCCACACTAACAGGACTAGGAGCTGTATGAGTGGTCGTTAGCACCAGAAATGTCTTTCCATCTGGACTATTATAAATTGGTGTTGTGAGGCAGGGATTAAAGACCTATATTCAGATGCCTGTGTGTGTGCCTGGTTCTACTTCAGTACACTTGTTAGAATCAAATATCCCTGCAAGCACAGTAAAACAAGGAACTATTGCAACACATTGAGCACATTTAGTCTATACCCTTCAAGATAAAGGTTAGGATGAGGGAAATCACTATTAAATACTATTCAAAGGTGAATATTAGGCAAGAGAACAGACTGCCACCTTCTGGTCTTTTCATAACATGTTTTAGCAACTAAGAATAAAAACACTTTCAGAGTTTTACAAAATATAGTTTGTTCACCATCGGTAACAGTTCCCTCAACTACTTTTGCTTTTAGACACATGCATTTGGTGTCAGTTGGCATAATCCAGCATGAAGGCTAGAAAGCTACCTATGAAAGACTTTTTGGTGCTACACTAAACGCTGGCACAGAAACAAGCAAGCAATGTTGATGCTAAAAGAAAATAGGAACTAAATAATAAACATTGCCTAATAGTTTGTAATGTCCTAAAATGAAGGAAGAAGTACAGAACTGTTTGCCACAACATGAGAAAACACTGGTGTCAGTGTTTGGAAACATCCAAGTTGACCGAGGAAAGTGACAAAAGTTGAAGACAGAAGAATGATCAAAACTTTGAAAAACAACCATAAAATCTGTGTGTAGAATGCTGGGTAAAAGTGTGACAATCAACAAAAACACCAAGGCCAGATTAGCATTTGCTAAAACATAGATCAGCAGTAGAGTTTTGGAACAAGAGTTTTATAGGCAGATCAGTTGATGATCCTTTATCAAAGTGATGGGAAATTATGGATGGGTATCAATGACGTTTCAATTCCGGTTCATTGTTTGTGTACCAAATTCTAAAGATTACATATTAAATGGTTACAATTTCACTGAATATGTATTTATATGTAGTTATTACTAGTCAATTCTTGAGAACTGGTTTTGTTTTCATGATACCTTATACAGACACAAGAGCATTAAACATTGTTTACATTCCCCTGGGCACAGATGAAAATAATGCATGCTGCAGAAGTTCAGTATGTTGGAGAAAGCACCTGTACCACACGGGGCAGATGAGTGGAGAAATGTCCTATACAGATGTGTTTGTTACAACATCAGAAGGCTGATAGATGAGAAAATGCCATTTCCATAGCAACACTGTGACACAGCATGATATCGTGAAGATGATTGGTTGACCATCTGTGAGTACATGACTGAGTGACATGCAGTACGAGCCTAATGTGTTCCCAACTCTTGTTTGTTGTAAGTTTTGTGCAAAACATTGGTTCCATAAATCAACATTTCCATTTTTTGTCCAGAAAACTATTTAGCTTGAAAAATACTGTACAAAATAAACTAGAAAAGACGTTTGACAAATGTACCAGACATACATAGCCTACAGCAATATGAAAAATTAAAAAAATACTATTCATTGTCTGTATTGTTTTTCAACTGTTAATCAATTTGCCATGTTAGATGTTCATAATATAAAATGAAGTACAACTTGATGTTATAACATAACAGGTTTTGTGTTTTTAGAGGTCAAGCTGGTTTGAGCTGCAATGCAGATGCATATACAGACAGTAGAATATGGCATGGTTGAGTAATGAGGGAAACCGGAGAGGTAGTATGCCTTGCATTGCTTTTTGTTCATTGTTTATTCTAATTACATATTAGTTGTCATGTCAGTTAATCAAATCGAGAAAAGCTATAAGATGTTTAGCTAACGCTAGCGTTTGCTAGTTGAGAATACTTTCGGGACTGTTTTGGGTTCAGCTGGGCACTTGTGGGGTGGGGGGGATTGTGAGGATGTGTTCAGTGTATGTACATATACATGTATGTTGTACGGTTCATTTAATTTGTTTTAAAATATTGATAAATAAATATATATAAAAAAGAGAATACAAAACATTTAGCTACATTAACTGTGTATTTTCTGTCCTTTCATCCCACTGTTAGCTGAATAGCAAGCCTACCTGTTTAGTGTTGTAGCTTATTCTTCTCATATAACAGTGAGTTCTGTAATTTTTTATTTCATCTTCACTTGGTCTTGCCACATAGAGGCTACCAAATGGATTTTGAAGACATTATAATTTTAAATAAACTCAGCAAAAAAGGAAAAACTGTCTTGATTTCAACTGCTGTCATTTTCAGCAAACCTAACTTGTGTAAACATTTTTTAGAACATACAAAGGCCGACTAGAACAGAGATACACACTCACTATGCATTTAGCGTAAAACCGAATGAGTTTTGACATCGTTTTCCATAGATTTAACCTTCACAGGATGATTACAATACAGCACACTGACATAGAGTATCACAGGACTACGTCCTCTGCATATACATAGGTTAAAACCTCAGGATGAAACTCATTAGTATATAACGCTATACTAGGTGCGGTTTCTTTAAGACTGAAAGGTAAGCTCGGCTTCCCCTAAAATGTCAGAACATATATGGTCATATATACATTTGTAGTATTGTGTTAACATGTTATTGACAAAAAATGCGTTAGAACACATTCAATTCTCAAAGACGAGTTTATTCAGAATCAGCTACATATAGCAGGTCGACTGACTCGATTTCCTTCTCATACATTCCCGTAGCGTCACAGTGTATTTCCCTGTTGAAGCCTGGTGTCCATGGACTTCAATGGGGCTGCTTTGAACAGTTTTTTTCAGTGCTTCAAAACTAGATGGTCCTTGGATAAATGCTGCGATTATGTCCCGCCCATGGATGCTCAGCGTCACTGGGGGTGAATAGAGGAGTGGGCTGGCCTGGACTCCGGGCTTCTGCGTGATGGTTGGAGGTTCTGTCGAAAGACTGCATCTCCTTTTGATTGACAGCGATTTTGTACAATAAAAAGTCACCAAAGCTATTTGAGGTCAGTCAGTCCGATCCCAAATTTTGCAAGTGTAGTTGAAACTGCTGAACACTATTTATTTGTATTTGCTAGTGAAAGGGCTAGCCAAACTTCATCATCATACAGTACATTTCATACAAATATACACCACATTCCTTGTTATGCTGCAATAGTTTATGTGCCGGGGGACTAGAGTTCATGTCACCAGAGGCAGTTTATATATTTATTTTGGGGTCAGATTTGTGCCAAGGTACTAGACCCAAGTTACGCCCACTCTAATATTTCTGATGTCATGTTCATCTGTATTTACAATCAGTATTTACAATCAATATTTACAATATCATTCACTTAATTTCCAAACACAGTGATTGAAAGAAAGACTTACATGAACTTAATACAATACCATGATGGAGGGTCTGCATGGCGTAGTGGGCTACAGTAAGTTGCTGCATTGCATGCCATTCATGATAGTCAGCGGTTCGAGCCTGACTATGGGTTCTCTGACTTTCCCCCGAGCATCCTGCATGAGGCAGCGCAAATTGGTATAGTGCTGCCTGGGATTTGGGTTAGAAAAATCTAATTATCTATCCTGCCACGTTGTCTCTAATGACTCCTTGTGTCCACATCGAGCGCCTGTGGGTTCAATCGCAGAAGTGTAGTTGGTGAACGTGATCATCCTGTGCAACAAACAACAAGGCCTTTTTCAGCGCAAGCGAAATCTAAACAGTGTCTAGCATGTCGTCCTTCTGTACAAAAACTGGCGTAAGCATGACACGACAGAGTCTGCCCGGTCTTTCGCAAGGTGATGCCATTGGTCAGGGTTAAAGACCTTCATGTCCCGCTTGACGACATCCTTAAAGTGGAGCTTGGGTCGGCCACGAGGGCGGTGTCCCACAGCTAACTCCCCTTGGACGATGGACTTTAGGAGACGTTCATCTGGCATACGACGTACATGACCGATCCATCTAAGATGCCGTCCGACTGAAGGCTTCCATGTAGGATTCGCGGCTGGGCGTCATGCGGTTGGATAAACCATGTGCGCGCCCCTCGCCATCCCACAGATCTGTCTAAGGAGTTGTGGGGCTGCCGACAAGGCAGGATTACAAGGGAAAAATCACACAAAAAGAAAAATACATAAAATAAGATATTTTACCTTTGATATGATTTTTGCTTTATTTAGAGATAGATAAATTCTCCTTAAATTCATTGACCTGGATGTAGCCTGGCAGTGAATGGACTGGATTAGAAGTACAAATAAATATTTGCCTACTGAGCTGATTATTTACATGTTAAATGTCTGTAAAAGTCAAGTTCAGAGGTATGTTCGATACACAGGGAACCCAGACTGTGCAGCCCATGTTGTCTATCTCTCTCCGTGCTAAGTTCGATCTTTAAAGCTATGATGAATTACAGTCACCTATATTACAGTCCATCCATTTATAAGCATATATGTGAACCCATCTCAATATTGTTTTTATAGGAGCTATTTTATGAGTTTGAGCATCAAGGCTGTTGTTCCTAGGTTGAATGGGTTTGACGGCACTCATTTATTCAGCATTACAGATTTATATGTCCATAATAAACCTGCCAAAAAACTAAATGTCAGATATATTAAATATTAATTTGATATTATTTTACATGTGTCTTGTTACTGTATGCGTTTTTACATTGTGATTGGTGACTGGAGATGATATCTGATGTTAACATTTTCTAATAATCACAACTAAATACTTTTTGACTATTAAACTAACCTTATTTCCTCTCTGAAAAATATATGTTAATTTAACTGATTCTTAAAAAATGTTCTCCATAGAGCCTACTTTGTTATTGTTGGTAGCCCGAATAATGTTTGATATTCTGTATATAATTAAAATGTACACTACTGGTGAAAAGTTATAGAACACCCAGTATTTTTGTTTTTTATAAATATTCCCCAAGGTGGCATTTAATTGATAATGTATTGGATATATATTTTAATTAATGTTGCAAATGTCTATCACAGCTGGAAATGGCAGATTTATTATTAATTATTCACATACAATTTTCAGCAGCCATTCATTCAGTGTCCTAATGATTAAAATCTTTAGTTCATACATAATTAATCATTCATTTCTGATCAATGTAATGCCACTTTGGTGAATGAAGGTATTCATTTCTATCAAAACACATTAAAATTGCTGGGTTTTGAAAAACATTTGACCACTAGGCTGTGTGTCATGTTGAAACCCTAAATTCATCCAAAAGCTTTTCATATTTTACTATGAATAGACACAGCGCAACAAAAGCCAGGGCCAGTAGTATATCCTGAGTATGTGACCCATCTAGCAGAAACTCACCCTATTCATCACTGAAGACCCTCCAATAGTGAAAGGGTTGAAGCTGTAGTGGAATGTCAGCGGGGGGGGGAGCAAACCATTTGTCTTGAGAAATAGGGGG
>JACXGM010036321.1:0-11421 GCA_016801145.1 Umbra pygmaea
CTGCCTTGTTTTTGGTGTATTCTGCCTGTGGATTTCCCTGTTTTGTACCTTTGCCAGATTAGCTATTCCGGTCTGACCTCTGCATTGTTTTTTGGAGTATTCTGCCTGTGGATTTCCCTGTTTTGTACCTTTGCCATATTTAGTTCATTCCGGTCAATAAATAACATTGTTCTCTTTTACTCTTTGAGTAATCATTACAAATGTATTGTTTGTAACCATGGCGACAGTGAGGAAAAAAATGATAAAAAAGCATATTTGCAACACATCTACATCGCACTGCAATAGAAAACCAAATAAATGCAAAGTGTCCGCCTGGATTCGAACTGGCAATCTTTGGTATGTGAGTCACATGTTTATACGTCCTCCCACCATCCCCAACCATCCCCAACCTGCCAACCTGCAAAATCGACGCTATTTACATTCTGCTATGTCATCATGCGATTCCATGAAACTGCCACAGATTTAGAAGTTAGGGATCCATGTTTATTTCACAGAATTTTCTGCCACTGTGCCGTCCAAAAAACATTTTCCTCCTGTTTTCCACCGTGCCAACAATAATTGTTAGGTTTTGTCCGTACGCCATTTCTGATGCAAATCCACCGCAAAGTTTTATAAATAAGGCCCCTGGTCTTGTGTTTAGTCTCATTGTGGTTTCTACCCTGTCTGTTTTGTTTTGGTTTTGTGTTATGGTTCTGTTTTTCCCTGTTTTTTTGTCAGCTCATGCACAAGGTGATTACACTCACCAACCTTACCTCTTTGATTTTATTTACAGGAACCCGATTAACACAAGGAGTTGCTGGAGAGCGATACGGAAAGGTAGGTAATCTGACTTTTCCAAAACGCCATGCAGTGCTATGCCAATTTGCACTGCATTATGCTGGGGGTCTGGGAAAATTCGGAGATGCTAAATTCAGGCTTGAAACACTGACTATCATGACAGCGACTTATGACACTACACCACGCAAATGCCCCCCAAAGATAAGTAATATTACACCTGTGACGGGACAGTTATGTCTCATCATTATTAATTTGCATATTTCATTACTAAGATGTACTGACTTTATATACATAGTGTATATACAGCCCTGCATATATTTCTTAAATCAATTCCATTGAAAACCTCTAGAATGTGATGAAGAGGGCTCAAGGGGGTGGCCAATCCTCTTCTGGCTGTACTGGATGGGCAATATGAAAGGTACACAACCTACTGAATTTAGGCCACATCTTTAATTAATGTTCAATTAGTGTCCATAAATGGATATAGGAATGGATGGACTGTGACAACAGTCATTGTGTAGCATCAACACAATTTGGTTGTCTTTGGGTAGGGAAAAGCAAAGGAGCTCTGGAGAGATACAGCTGACAGAAAATATGATCAGCAACAGCAGTGACGTGGGCACCAGCACAGCGAGGGCTGCACACAACAGACAGGAAGGAGTCATCAATCATATGGTCCTGATGCATGTTCTGATGTTTTGGGTTCTCCTAGGATTAACATGAAATCAGAAACATTAGAATGGACATGCCTTAGGTCTAGTACCTCAATATATATAACTCTGACCGCAAAATTAAATATATATATGTTCTCATGAATACAATGTACAAACTGAGAACTGTGAAAGAACAGTATAACCGTAGTCTCCCGGCACATAATGTCACAGTGTTGGAAGGGATTGGAGACCAGTGCAGGGAGTTGTGTTCTATATATTTTATTGAAAAACAATAAACACTAGGCCGACATTGGCCACTAAAGGACTGTGATGCCCAGAAAACAACAAAGCAGTACAATGCAGAATGAGTAAATGCTATATATACATACATTTAAACCTTTTCAGGATGATTAAAGCACATTTATGTAGCGCGACATGGGGAATCGCTAACTAAAACTTCATAGATTTAAACCTCAGGACGAACACTCTTTAGCACGCTTGTCATGGTGCTAAAAAGAGAGGTAACACTTACATGCCTGTTGGACATCATAACAGGGTTCATGACACACACTGCAAATCAAAGACACTATATAGCATACATGAATAGCCTAAATACAAACCAGTGTGACGGAATAATTAATCTAAAACAGGTGTGTGCATAATACAAAAGGATTAAAGGAAGATATTATACCAAGTTTCCAGAAGGTGGTGCCACAGTCCCATCATCAGGCAACTCTCCGTACATTTAAAGGTGCTATATGTAATACATTTACTGTAATAAATCCAAAAATGACGCCAATACCTCATCAGATATTAAGGAAACATGTTAATATGAAATACTATATTTTCTGAAAACAATGCTAATCTCAGTATTTTTTCTTTTGGAAAAGTACTTTCCGTGATGGAATTTATGTTTATGTTTTGGCCTGTGTGTTGTTATCAACTGCCCATTTTGACAGCACACGAACGGATTGCCAGGCATACCTGTAATAACGCAAACCCAGCACGCTACAGCCATGGAAGCAGCAAACAAACGAACGAGATCATAGAGATTCTACACAACCTAAAGAAACTTTCGGCGCCGCGCCTCCCGTCTTACTGGCAACTGGTGGGATCAATGGAGGCAAGGATATTTTTGGTTTATAACGTTATATAATCTACTAGTCATGTTATCAAACATTTCAAATAGGCGTAGTTGTTCGTTTGCACGTCATGCATTTTAATATTAAATTCTTGACTTTGCTACTATTGCCTATCTTGTAGCTACAGTATTATTAAAGTATACCCTATGCTAAGGCTTTTCCAATGTTGTTGTTAATGCTAAATTAGTGCTTGTGCTTGTTTGAGGCTAGCAGCTTGCTGACCTCAAAACAAACTGGTACCGCTCCATGGATGTATTAAGTGAACTGGATAGAGCGTTCATCACGAAGTGTTGTTCATTCCAATGAAAGTTGCTCAAAAGCGCATGAAGCATGGATGTATTAAGAGAATGACTCGGAACGCTTCAGTAATGTGTCGGTAGTCCCGTCTTTTTCACTGATGCCACCGAGAAGCATTTAAACAAAAGTAAGTGACAAACCGCATTATTTTCAAATGGTGGATACCCATTTATTTACTGTGGTTAACGTCTAGAAATATTGCCATTGACTTTGCTTGCTGTTGGTTAGCTAGCATTGCGTCAAACATTACTTTTCATCACTTTTTTTTTTAGATCCGTGTCCTTGATTTTCTCATAGGAGATCCCACGTTACCATATCTTCAGCTATGAAAGGCGAGAAACTGGTGAGCAGTGTTGGGGATAACAGTAGTCAGAGTAAAAATTCAAGTTATTAGTTACCAGTTACATTTGTAACGAGAAAATTAGTTACATTAACATTAAATGTTCACCTTTTCTGTTTTAGAACACAAGTTAACAATTTATTATCTGTTGTTGTTTTCAAATCCGTATTTCATTAATGCGTCTCCACGCCAATAAAATAAGGAGAGATCTTGCACCTAAAATTGTAATGCGTTATGCAGATTGGAGGTTAGCAAAATGGAAGAATACATAGCCTACATTTTAATAGCTGGAAATATTTACATTACTTCAAAATTATCAAAGAGCAGGAAGGATAAATAAATGTGTCCTGTGAGCTGTGCGTCATGTGCAATCCCCTGTCGAGTGGGAATAAAATATAAAGATTTTCCTTGTTTGTCTCACTCAAACGTTTTGGACTGAAATGTTTTTTTTCTACTATGGCGTCTATTCTGCCACCCAACAGATCTAAACTGTACCCTTTAGACTCAATATTTCTGGTTCAGGCCTGCTCAATGTATTTTCCATGTGTCTCCATTAATTTTAGTAGCATTACTAGGAGTCAAATCCCATTGCATTTTGTATGTAACTCAAATTCATATTTTTATCTGTATTTCTTTAATGAGTAAAATTTTGTTACA
The DNA here is from genome assembly GCA_016801145.1 of Umbra pygmaea. Taxonomy (NCBI): domain Eukaryota; kingdom Metazoa; phylum Chordata; class Actinopteri; order Esociformes; family Umbridae; genus Umbra; species Umbra pygmaea. The sequence goes on from JACXGM010036321.1 coordinate 3,867, forward strand.
TACTCAGACATTGAGAATTAGTTAAACCTAATTGCTCGCAGGTTGTTTCTGTAAATGATATTTTTTTCTTAACCACTTTACCATTAAACTTGATTAAAATCATTTAAATATTTGGGAAGGTTAATAAATTGATATGTTTTTGTCCAATGAGTATTGTATGATACTAAACCTAGACACACCAAAAAGCATAATGTAAAAAGCATTTTTTTATGTAGTTTAATTAGTTACTTTCAGTAAAGAGTAACGCAGTAACGTAACATAGGTACTTTCAATAAAACGTAACGCAGCAAGGTAACAGTTACATTTTAGAGAAGTAACTAAGTAACGTTCCCCAACACTGCTGGTGAGTGGGCTTAGCTAATCAACAGCCGGTTTAATTATTTTTAGAGGTCCTTTTTTATCATGTAAATCGACGAAAATAGACTGCTGTGCAATAAGAGTTGGTTTCGGAATAAAAATTAAATTGAATATTCCAAATTGGTGTTGTGTATTTTGATAATTTTATTTTACTCTGGGGTGGGCTGGGGATGGGAGGGGTTGGTGGCAATGCAAGTTTCTGGATATTTACCGCGGGGCGAGGGTTTCGATGACCTCTCTCTTTTTTAACCATACATGTGTTTGCATCCCTGGATACAACTCAGGTATTTTGAATTTGAACTGTAGTACCCATTTTTTATCGCTGGCTGTCCGTTTTACATATAGCACCTTTAATACCATTAATCAAACAAAACTCAGTATAAGAATATGGGCCGATTTTCCCCCTTCCTAAAGTATCTCGATTATCTTGACAGTTCTACAGGTTATCTTATCAGATTTTCCCTTGGTGAGAAGTGTGTTAAAGAGTGACCGAACCTGCTCGGAAGAACGTCAGAGCCACCCCGATCGCGAATCGTAAATATTCAACATTTTGAAAATGTACAATCCGAAATCCTGATGTGTGGGGGTAACACTGAGGACAGACTTGTGCGTGACCTGGAGATTATCACGTGAAACTAAACAATATCCAAACAGAAAGCAAGCTGAGAGAAGACGGAAACATAACAAACGCAGTCATGCCGTATCTTTAAGTTAAATTGATTTGGACAGCAGAGACGGAGGATCATCTTGTCGATTTGTGGCAACAGCACAAATGTTTATACCACGTGTCAAGTAAAACCTACCATAAAAGACTGGACAGGGAGAAGAGTTGGTCATGCTTATTCTAAAGTCCCGAGAGATTTTGTGTGTTAGCCTTAGAAGATAGCTGGTGTAGAGAGACATTTGGGTTAATATGTTCAGATTTTGCAAATCTAGTCAAAATACTGGTGGCCACGTTAAGCACTTATTGAAGTTTGTTGGTCTTATCTGGGTAACCAGAAAAGAGAACATTTCAATAATCCAATCTCGAGTTAACACAAACATGGATTAACTTTTCCTCAGCATTTTTTGATAGAAAGTTTAGAATTGTTGCAATTGGTAAAAAGATGAAAGAAAGCTGATCTTGAGATGTTTAACATGTTCGTCAAAAGAGAGATCTGGGTCCAGTGTAGTATTGAGTCCTAATACTAGCATTTCTGTTTTGTCCGAATTCAGAAGTAAATCATTTTCTGTCATTCACTTTGTTATGTGTGAACTACAGGATTCCAGGGTATGCAATCTTGGGGCTTTGCACTTTTTCATCAAAATGTACAGCTGTGTGTCATCAGCATAGCAGTTAAATGGACATTGTGTTTCCGGATTACATCACCAAAAGGTAGCATATACAGGTCCTTCTAAAAAAATGTGCATATTGTGATAAAGTTCATTATTTTCCATAATGTAATGATAAAAAATAAACTTTCATATATTTTAGATTCATTGCACACCAACAGAAATTTTTAAATATCTAAAATATTTCCAAGCCGCCCAATACTTCCTGATTCGGATACCTTAGGTAACGTAGATGTTAAAAAATATCAGATTTGTCATTCTACACAACCGGAAGATATAGATAGATATCTCTTTTTCTGTGTAGTACCTCTGTCATTACGTACAGAATTGTTGTCACAGTACTTACTTGAGTAACAGTAAAGAAAGCAAATCATAACCATCTGAACCATGAGAATCATCTGAATGTAACCTTGTTAGACAGTCAATGAGCTAGGCTGTTCAGTCATATAGTATTGATCATTCAAACATTCATTGATCAACACAGAATATAAGGTGCAGTCACGCGTAAAGATATTCCACAGCAGTAGTCGTGACGTAAGAGAGTTTCTGTTTTCAGACTTTTACAAGATGCCTCCCAAAGGTGAAAAAAGTTTGTCCAAGAAGAGGAATATCCACGTTCAAGAAGCTTTGGAGGAAAGTTTCAGAGAAAGTGACTCTGAAGTGCTTGATTGTCCGGACTCTGGGAGTGAGCATAGCTTTGACTCATCAGACGAAGAAATGTTTATGGAAGGAAAAGATCCACTTTTAGATTGGTGAGTAAAATCAGTTATTTCTTATTCTAACATAGTATTTTTACTGTGATATGTTTTCACATTATTCAACTTTGTAGTATGTGCACAAAGTATAGAAACTAGATGTAGCCTACTGTAGTTATAATGCTGTTTGGCTTTTGGCATTATGCTGTGTGGCCTTTGTTTGAACCATGCATTCACAACAGGGGATGTTGTTTTCTCTAATCAATGTATTGTAACGGCCTTAGTTTGAACTAAGCTTTCACAACAGGGAATTTTATTTTTCTATAATCAAAATACATGTACTGCAACGGCCGTAGAACCAAGCATGTGCACATATTATAAATAGCATGTGATTATAGGAAACATGAGTTGTAACAGAAGTAGTTTTGCTGTGATATGTTTTCACATTATATTCAACTTTGTTGCATGTGCACAACTTATAGAAACAGCATGTGATTACAGGAACCTTGAGTTCTAACAATTTTTTTTTCCTCATTCATTGCAGAGATTTGGATTCAGATGAACTCTGGGAGCCGGCACCCAAGATGCCACACCCCGGTCCATCAACATTCTACTCAGGATCAACGCCAACCCCCGTTCAGCCATCCAGAGGTGTGAAGCGGCCAGCCAAGAAGCAGAGAAGCTCTACTGGCACACCAGCTGCCTCACCCCACACTGAGGAAGAGGACTATTGGCATTCTGTGTTGGAGGAGGATGTGCAACCCTCACCCCCAACATTCAGACCCAAAAGGCAACCAGGACCACAACTGGACATGACTGGTTCCTACAGTGCCCTGCAGCTGTTCCAGCTGCTTTTCACCTGAACTGTTGTAGATGGTTTTTTTTCAAACACCAACAAACACAGCACCTGGGAAACAGGTAGGGAAGGAGGACTGGAAGCCAATTTCCATAAAATACATTTTCTCCCAAATGTCACTGGTACTCTACATGGGGTTAACGCCCTTGAAAAGCCTGCAAGAATTTTGGAAAACTACACAACTCTACAAGCTGCCTTTCCCCGCCACTGACATGTCAACCAGAAGGTTTTTGACCATCTCCCAAGTGCGGAGGAACAGCCAGCTTTGACCGACTCAACTGCAAGATCGAACCCCTCCATCCCAGCATTGTTGAGGCCTGCAAGACCTATTTTCTGCCCACACAGAACCTGTCCATAGACAAGAGGATGGTCGTGTCAAAGGCAAAGATTGGGCTGAAGTAGGGATGCTCATTTCGGGTAATGTTCCTGACCGACAACCGGAACTTGTTAACCGATTATTAACCGTTAACTGATAAGATTATAAGATTCAATTGGCTTTAAATAAAAAATTTAATTGACGAGTGTCTGTAACCCGTTAAATATACAAACATTTTTTTCCACAGATTTGTTTTAATGTCTAAACAGCATACAGAACAGATCAACCACAGCTGCCGGGTGCACCAGCTTTGCGTACAAGTTCACTGGGGTGCAAAGTCCACACTAAACGATACGATGAAACTAGTTTGTTTCATAAACCTGTGTCGATGTTTGGTTTCACTTTCATTTTCACACACGTAATGTCCACACCAATCAAAATATTGTCGCAGAAAATTCGTCGCAGACGTTTTCACTTTCTGCTTTCAATAATCAAAGGAAAGTAGCCTTGATGCAGTGTTTACCAAGTTGTCAAATTATAGAATAAAAACACTCGGTGACAATCTGGAACAAGGTTGTTGCTTACAGGAGGCCTATTGCAAATAAGGGCTATATTTCATTAACACAAAACAAAATGTTGATAACGCTTGCTATGCGTTATGTTAATAACTATACAATAACTGCCGAGTGCTCCCATTTAATTGAAATTACCATTACGGTCCTCTCTGAAAATAAAATGCTTGTTGTCAATCACTGTGTGTTGTTTTTAAGGTAACCTTATTTCGTCGGCTATAATGCATCAGGAGCATGATGAATTATAGCCGATAAAATAATATATGCTTCCCGATACGATAGCGTTACGTTTCTGTACATGAAAAAATGAAAGCGCAAGTTAATATCACAGTCACCATAAATGTTCAAGGCTTGTCATTTTAAATGAAGAACACATTGCAGATGCAAAGCCGGTATATTTCGCTCCTCATTACCTATATCTCCCCACCTTTCAAAACGAAGCGCCAGGCTCTGGTTGCGCGTGTCAACGCGCCACGTGATTTAACTAATATAGGCTATATATACGTAAAAAATTTTAAAAACATCTTAACCGTTTAACTGATAGTATTAACCGGTCAAATGTTTTACTTTCGGTTAACGGTTAAACGGTCAATATGAGCATCCCTAGGCTGAAGCAATACATGCGGAACAATCCAACAAAATGGGGCTACAAACTGTTTGTTTTGGCTGTTCTGCGTGTGCTTACACGTGGCTTTTTTTGTTTATGAGGGAAAATCAATCTCTCCTACAGGCAAAGGACTTAGTTATGATTCAGTGGGAGACTGATCCATAGTCACAATGTTAACGAAGTGTGTTTGAAATTTTAGCAAATTTATAGAAAATGTAATGTATATTCACAGCCACTGCACCTGCACCTGGCAGTAATTACAGCCTTAAGTCTTTTAGAGTATGATGCTACAAGTTTGGCACACCTATTTTTAGGCAGTTTCCTCCATTCGTCTTTGCAGGACCTATCAAGCTCCATCTGGTTGAATGGGGAGCATCCGTGCACAGCCATTTTCTGATCTCTGCAGAGATGTTCAATTGTGTTTAAATCTGGGCTCAGGCTGGGCCACTCAAGGACATTCCTGTAGCCACTCCTTTGTTTTCTTGGCTGTGTGCTTAGGGTTGTTGTCCTGTTGGAAGATGAACCTTCACCCCAGTCTGAGGTTCAGAGCACTCTGGAGCAGGTTTTCAGCAAGAATGCCTCTGTACATTGCTGCATTCATCTTTCCCTCGATCCTGACTAGTCACCCAGTTCTTGCTGCTAAAAAACATGCCCACAGCATGATGCTGCCACCACCATGATTCACTGTAGGGATGGTATTGGCCAGGTGATGAGCAATGCCTGGTTTTATCCGGACAGGATGCTTGCCATTCAGGCCATAGAATTTTGTTTCTCATGGTCTGAGAGTCCTTCAGGCGTCTTTTGGCAAACTCCAGACGGGCTCTTATGTAGCTTTTACTGAGTAGTGGCTTCTGTCTGGCCACTCTACCATACAGGACTGATTGGTGGAGTACTGCAGAGATGGTTTTTCTGCAGAGAGTGCTGCAGAGAACACCTCAAAGATGATCAGTCAAAACTGGATTCACCTGAGCTCAATTTTGAGTGTCATGGCAAAGGCTGTGAATACTTATGTACATGTGCTTTCTTCATTTTTTTTTAAATGTATTTGCTAAGATTTTAAACACACTTCTTTCATATTGTCATTGTAAGGTATTGTTTGTAGAATAGTGAGAGAAATAATGAAGTTAATTCGTCCAGAAGTGCCTTATAATGGATATTAGGTGACATAGACATGTCTGATATATTCTAAAAGAGGCAGATTGTACAGAAATTATGGAACAGCAATTGAGTTATCCTGAAACTGAAACAAAAACCTGAAGATATAGTGTAGGAACCAGTAAACTTGTTCAAGATATTTGTTCAAGGGGTTCCGCGTGGCAGGCTACGTTGCTGCATTGCAGGACAGTCTACGTCATGATGGTCATGGGTTTGTGCCTGACAATGGGTTCTCTGACTTTCCCCCAGCCTCCTACATGAGGCAACGCTCAATTGGCATAGTGCTGCCCAGGATTTCGCTTAGATATGTCACATTATCTATCCTACCACGTCGCTCTCCAGCGACTCCTTGTGTTCAGGTCGGGCAACTGTAAATTCAATTGCGGAAGTATAGTTTGTGAATGTAATAATCCTATGTATGATCTGACTAAAGGCTTCCATGTTGGGTGAACAGTGCAAAAAGATTTGACAGCTCAGGTGACACGTGGTTGGATGAACCATGTGCGCACCCTGTGTAATTTTACAGTTGCGGAGCTGCAGACAAGGCAGGATTAGAGACGGAATTGGGAAGGGAAGAAAATCAGGAAAATTTAATAAATTAATCTAATAAATATTATATAAAATATAAAATAACTTGTTGATTTATTCAAACTCTAATCTCCTACACATTTATTTGCAATGATAGTATATACAGTATTTTATAATATCAGTAAGGCCCATCTGGGATTAGTGCAATATGGCCAATATACCAAGTTTTATGTGCTGTAACAAAGCTCTCTGCATTGCTTCAGGCATAATAGTTGTAGCATATTGGCCATATACAAAAATTCCCAAGGTGTACATTTTATTAAAATATACACATTCCAAATTGTTATGCAAATTGGAATTAAGTGTCTTAAATATTTTGTAGTACATTATTTTAGTAAATTAAATATTTTGTTTTTCAATCAAACTCATGAATGATATTGTGTCTCTGGGCTCCTTGGATCACTGAAATGAATCTCAGACACCTGTGACAAGTAGTTTGCCAGGTGAGCCCAATTAAAGAAAAACTACTTAAGAATGATGTTCCACATTATTAAGCAGGCCACAGGTTTCAAGCAATATGGGAAAGAAAAAGAAATCTCTCTGCTGCGGAAAAGTGGGAAATAGTGCAATGCCTTGGACAAGGTATGTGTTACGCACCACTCCCGTTAGGGAGGGGATGTTACACCTCTCTGCCAAAGTGGTCAGAGAAAGAAGTATGGAGTCATGGGTGCAAGCAAGGACACAGAAACAGTAGTGTACCGTTTAAATGTGCAATATGTATTTTTTGGCCGCCAGGGGGCTCTCAATCAAAACAATAGCAAAAGATGTACTTGGATGACGTCGAGAGGTTGCGTGGGATCATGGGTTTTGTTATCGTCGTCAATGACAACCTTCCAATCTAGCTTCTCCGGCAGAAAAAAATTTTCACTGACAAAGTGATATATTGTTAAAAAATTATAACTTTATTCACGTTATGTTTGGCGGCTCCCTGGATCTTATAACAACTAGAGTAGTCACAGGTTATATGACGCCATTTACGGGCGACAAAATGAAACGTCCCGTGTCTTCGAATTATATTACAAATTTCTCTGGATTTGAAAGTTAGTGGAAACATTTAGGATAATGTAAGTACACAAC
>JACXGM010036322.1:0-11421 GCA_016801145.1 Umbra pygmaea
CAAAGTTAACTCTTGTGACGTGACCAGAGTGCAGCCAGCCCGGTGCAGCCTGTGTGATCATAAAGTATCGTTTGATCATATTGCGTGATTTACTCGCGCATGTCAAGGGCATGTCTAATCGCAGCCGTTGCGATTAGAAAACCTTGTTTTACCATATCGCACTATTATCGCAAATGCAATTAATCGTTCAGCTCTAGACGCATTGGTGATCAATTACCGGTTAAGTGTTTTACTGTGTGTGCGGGGGTGTTGCTAATGTTGTGTATTTTGATTATTGAATGGAGGTGCTGACTGTACAGTGTTTCATCATTGGCCAACGTATGTAACATGCAACACTGTGTGTAGTGTTTCGCACCGTGTGTTGCAGAATTGTTTACGGTGCCATGCCGACAATGTGTTTACTTGTTTGGTGCCTGTGTTTACGACATGCATGCAAATGGTATGGTTTAGACGCTTTGGTCTCTGCATTCATTTTTAGTGTTTGCCCAGACCAAAGCATCTAAAACTGTAAGTACATTATGCCTGATATTTTTGACATAGTTTGAAACATTGTTTCAAAACAAAACTCCTGTGGGTTGTAAGATACTGGACTATTTGTTGATCTATTGAGTATTTGAAGAAATTAAACAAGTGATTGGCGTGAAAAGCTAATTATCCAGTGTTAATCCACACATTGTAATATTAGCCAATGCATATTTCCTAAATTCTTTTATTGAAAGCAAATTGTTACTTTAATCAAATACTTGAAACATTCACGAATCAATATATACTGATCATATTTCCCAGAAGTCTCTCCTGCAGGTACATTCGTACATTTTTCTTAATGTTTGTACATGTAGGGTACATCAATTACTTAGTTATTTCACTGCCATTCAAATTTAAGTGATTAGCATTAAAAGTAAATGTAACATGTTAATTTGACTTATTGCATCCATGATGGCAAAACCGTTCCAGTTTAGATACAGTTTTGGTAGGCAGATGTAGCTGTGTGCAGGTGTCTGCGATTCTTCTGATGAAGAATTGACAACTCCCATTTGGGAAAGTTCATACTCTTCCTTCATTCCAGCAAGTAAGAATCCCATATTCTAGTGTACATTTGCTTGTTGGGCTGTTATGTCCCAGGGTTTAGCTGCTAATCAGTAGCTGAAATGCAGCATGCCTGGCTAGAAAAATTGGGAGGAAAAAGGTGTATCTTTACTAATGAATCCAGTGTGCCTAACCTCCTCCACACAACCCAGAACCAAGATCATCACCATCAACTCAGCAGTATACACCGACACATGATCCGTCAACCTCTTACCGATCCTTACTCCAAACTCTGGCACAAACACCCCAGCTTACACCTTTCCACTCTCTGGGTCCTTTGACCTATCCGTAAACAACCTCAAAAATCCACCATACCCTGCCTGAGAAGGCAATGTGACCCGTTTCAACTTGTTATCAAAGAATCAGAATCGAGAATCGATAAGAACCGGAATCGAAAGAAAGAATTGGAATCAGAATTGTTCAAATCAAAACGATGCCCAACCCTACACTTGAGACACCTATTACTATAGGCTGCTGATAGTTACAGTTCTATACCTTTACTTTTAGCCTAATATTTTATAATAATATTTAACAGTATACTAATGTTTATATACACACTTGAGACAGCTATTACTATAGGCTGCTGATAGAACTGTAACTAACTCTACTTTTAGCCTAATATTTTATAACAATATTTAACAGCCAATGCACCTTATCAGGAGCGATCAAAATAAAATTTTCCCACGTCAGAACGACCTCTCTTCCTAGATGCTTCCATAGTAATAAAAATAAATCGATACAAAAAAACAAATGCTTGTCAATGTAGAGGCTACAATGAACCAAAGGCAATGTTGTGCATTAAGGTTTTTATGCTTTGAGCGCGTTAGAATTCAGACTCGAAACGAGGTGGTGCCGGTTGCAGTGGTATACATACAGCTCTGGAAAAGTTAAGAGACTACAGCTATTTTTTCTTAAATTAAACCATGGAGCTGGCTTTTGTTATACAAAATATTATGGACAAAAAGCAATTTAACTTCCCTATTTAAGAGTTTATAATGTGAAAGAGCATTTGTTGACAAGCAAATACTCACTCCACAAACGTATCTCTCGCATAGCGGGACACTTCCATATACACACGCGCTACCCCTACCCTGCTCTCCCAAGCGAGCTGTCTAATGAGCGAGATAGTAATATAATTTGACCTACTTCAAGCGATTTAGGTATAACATAGACACATTATAGATAGATTTTAGATTTTTCCCCTTCACCTGTGAAATTTGCAAAGCACAGCATTCCTGTCTGATTTTGACTGACTCCTACTTGCGATCATCCATTCCACAAACACAAATGTGCCATTTCTTTGTTGAGGTTATTATTGTAAAATAGTATGTAATTTGTTTGGTTTTATGATAAATGGAGCCAGCCTCCAAAAGTAATTAACCTGTTCTGTGATGTTTTTCTAACAACGCTGTACAGAAACTATGTTCTTATACACTAAAGTTGATTGTCTTTACATTAGAATAATAACGTTTCATATAATCTAGATTTAGATATGGAATGAAAAGCATTCAATACAAAATGAATATGTCTTATATATTGAAATCAAGTTGTCATAAAAGATTTGCTTTGTTGTGCATTATAATCACACCAGTCATATTAGTCATATTACAAAATAATTTTATGAGGCAGACAATAAATTAAAAATTTACAACATGAAAAATGTACAATATGTACAAACTATTTACTGCTCACTGCCAATATCAGCCGTTCCTCCACGTTGAATGAATGTTGAATAAATCCTGGAGTTCAAATCATATCACATGACATCCTCATGTATCAGCAGCAAGCAACGTCACTTCATCATGTGACAGCAGCAAGCAGGCTCCTGATTGGTTAACGCGGCGCGAACAGACACAAAAGTTCAGATTTTTCAACTCGGGCGTCAGACGCCAATTGGCTTCAAACGCGTGAATGCACAATGCGCACCAATTGAAATCACTGGCGCGTAACGCATGTAAAATCACGGCGAGAAACTCTATTCGCCTCATTCGCGCAAACTGAACGCTCGAACGAGGCGGAATCGAGTCCATCGTGCCGCGCTAAACGTATCCATCGCTCCGCAGGACCTCCAGACGCGCGTAAACGCCTATTTACATTGACTTAACATGGAAATCACTTGCTCCAGACGTGTTCGGTCTGAACATACCATAACAGAGCCAGATCTGCCATCGCTTCAACTTCAGGACTGCAAAAGCGCTTGTTTAAATAGGCGACTGAATTGCCTTATTTCAGCCCTCATGTTCTAGGCCACCTAGAAACAAATATACCACTTAATAGCAATGTGCTGTATACAATTAATTCATAATTCTGAAATGTAACTCGCAATATGGGGTAGTTGCGATGCACACACATTCATCAATGATCGCTGGTTCAACAATTTACTGAACCGGGTCGTTATACCATGAACACCGCTAGTCACACTGGAGAACTTGCATACCCGGTCAGACCAGACGTGAGATTTTATCGCAGCCTACACTTACGTTCAAATTGATAAATCCCTTGCTTTGCGTAGGATTCGGCGTACGCCCGTCCTACGCCTGTTTTAGGTCATACGCACGTTTCATAAATGAGGGCCACTGTGAAAGAACTGTGTTTAAAATCTTAGCAAATTTATAAAAAAAAGCACATGTACATAAGTATTCACAGCCTTTGCCATTACACTCAATATTGAGCTCAGGTTCATCCTGTTTCCACTGATCATCTTGAGATGTTTCCACAACCTGATTGGAGTACACCTGTGGTCAATTCAGTTGATTTGACAGGATTTGGAAAGGCACACACCTGTCTAAATAAGGTCCCACAGTTAACAGTGCATTTCAGAGCACAAACCAAGCCATGAAGTCCAACGAATTGTCTTTAGACCTCAGAGACAGGATTGTACCGAGACACAAATCTGGGGAAGGGTACAGAAAAATATGTGCAAGCATTGAAGGTCCCAATGAGCATAGTGGCTTTTATCATCTGTAAATGAAAGAAGTTTGGAACCACCAAGACTCTTCCTAGAGCTGGCCGTCTGGCCAAACTGAGTGATCGGGGAAGAAGGGCCTTAGTCAGGGAGGTGACCAAGAACCCGATGGTCACTCTGACAGAGCTCCAGCGTTTCTCTGTGGAGAGAAGAAAATCTTCCAGAAGAACAACCATCTCTGCAACACTCCACCAATCAGGCAAGTATGGTAAAGTGGCCAGACGGAAGCCACTCCTCAATAAAAGGCACATGAGAGGCCACCTGAAGTTTGCCAAAAGGCACCTGAAGGACTCTCAGACCATCAGAAACAAAATTCTCTGGTCTGATGAAACAAAGATTGAACTCTATGGCCTGAATGGCAAATGTCATGTCTGGAAGAAAACCAGGCACCGCTCATCACCTGGCCAATTCATTTCAGATGAATTAATGACAGAATACAGTCACACAGATAGGTTTGTGGATTAAGAGGAACATTTAGTGTAATTAAGTGCTGACACAGTATGACAGAATTTCACATGGAGCATTTAGCATTTTTTTGCTCCGTCTGCCATAATTACCGAGTCCTGGTCTGAGTATGCAAGTTAATGAAATATGGCTGGGTCCGAAATCTTTCATTTAAGCACGTTAACGGTGCCACATTTTCCATATCTAACAGTTTTGCTATCATTTGTTTAGCTTGTAAAGTTGTCTTATATTATATATGTTTATACAAACCTGTCGCCTTTGGACATGCTTTGCCATGGTGAAAACTGATGCAGTATAGACTGGTGTGGAGTCTGTGTGGACGAGCTCGTGCATCGGCACTAAATTGCTTTTCCTTAAGGCCCCTGATGTCTGTCCCAGTAAAAATCTAAACTTGAATTTTTAGAGCGAATCTGATTTTCTGAACTGAATTTGAAATGTGAGAACTGAATGTTAAAGTATATTTGAATATTCAGTGCAACTGAATTCAAATTCAAAATATTACATTCAGTTTCAACTTTATTGTAATTCAATTTCAAACTAATAAATTCAATTTCAAATTGTGTTTTTGAATTAAATTATTCAAGTTAAACAATACAAATTCAGTTTGTGGTGGCACAAATTTCTGCCCATACCGGGCGCTGTTGCTATTTTACCGGCGGGATAATGACTCTTACGCCTGACGCAAATCTAAAATGGATAGGTCTGAAGTAGCTTCATTAGTCATAGGTGTGGTTTGGGCATAACATGCAATAAACCAATCTCACATTCCCTTTAAGAGCAGGCGCACTGTTCCATGGCGGATTGCTATTATAACGGCGGATTGCTATTGATTTTTATTTTTTACAAAATGTAACTAAAGAAATGTCACAGGACATACTTTCCGATGTTTTGGGCTCACTCTCACTGAATCACGAGGTTATGAATGCATGGTAATATTTTTGCAATGTAATCTAACATTATACAAAGATTACTTTGCTTACCTTACTCCTGTCAAATAAGCTCTCCTGTTCTGCTGCTGGGGCATTTGGGTTAAGTGGCAACAGCACATGCATTTCAATATCACATCTCCCTAAGTCCTCTAATATTTCCTCATTAATGTCATCAACATACCATGATTAGGGATGGGACGATTACCGGTTTCACGGTAAACCAAAATAAAATGTCCGTACGTTTAGTATTACCGCTTAAAATGTAGTTTTCATTAAAACCGTCTTTGATTACCATGATTTCTGAAAACTCACGGTAAATCCTGTCCAGCCAGAATCAGTCTGACGCAGGTGCGCGCATGCAACGTTGTTTTTTGCACGAGAAGTCAAGGCGGAAGGCAGTGACAGCGCTCGGGAGGTTTTTCAGCCATCCAAGCGGACAAAATCTGAGATCTGGTCATATTTTGGTTATTACATGAGTCCTGAGGGCAATTTAATCGAGGATGGGCACCCTGTCTGCAGAGGAAAGTCGCTGCAAAAGGGGGAACACGTCAAATCTGTCATCTTCGTGACAACCAGCCACTGTATAGGGAATGCATAAACTTTTACTTCAATACCAAATCCAACTTGGGCAAATATTTGGACAAACAATATTGATTCGAGATTAAATATTTAATTATCTCACTTGTAATTAATGCTAAGTATCCGGATGATAAGTTTAACAGCAAGTAGATTTGAGCCAAGACAAACGAACATGTTCAAAATATTAAGGGTGACATTTAAGGGATAATGTATTGTATTAATTAATAGTAAACTTATTACACATTTTTATTTTTACCACAGAAATAATTTCAGGGACATAAAATATTGAATGTGATTATTGTCCGCAGATCCTTAAAGTCTTAAATAGCCTTAATATCGTTTTGCGGCAGTCATGCGGCAGTCATGCTATTTTTGTTCCATTGTATTTTGTCGAAATAAGCCATAAACGCTTTCTCTGTGCAACGTTTTATTTAGCAACAGCTGCCAGATTACAGTAATAGCAGGTGATTGCGGGAGCTCCATGAGTTCACAGCAACACACTAACTTTGTTCGTTAGTTAGCTTAGTTTGAGTCTTGCTTATACTTAACTAATATATAAAATATGTTTTCTTTGTGTCCTTACAGTTTTGTTTACTAAAACGTATTACTTGTGATCAGTACCTAATAGATTTTTTTCAGTAGTCTACCTCAAAGCAACGATAACAACCCACTCTCATTGAGCAGTTAATCTCCAAGTTCTCGTTCTACGTTTCATTAGCGCAAGTGTAGTGGAGCCATGTATTACTTTGGAACATTTCTTTCTACCGACTCAAGAGCCAGGCATCGTGGAGTTACTTTTATTCAGTAGTTGTTTGAACTGCTGGTCGCAATTCTACAGCAGACTTAAGCACAGTCTATCGTGCACACAAAAATGCTGCAGGCAAAATAGAACGTAAGATACGTTTAGACGTGGTAATTTATTTCATATAATGAATATAAATAACTTGCAAATATAATTCAAATGCATTGCTCTCTAACTAAATCCAAAGATTCAAACGATGTGTGCTGGTATACCTCAAAGTCAGACAATGCATTCCAAAGCAAGCGACTCGTACACATCTGTCGCTCCCGACATCCGAAAGAAAACTTCACTAACACACGGTCAACTCTATTCCTTCATCTGAGATATTCAAAACAGCAGGCAATGGGAACCATCCACAGAGATAGTCACAGTATACTGGCACATTATTCAAGCCACCATGTAAGTTAACGCCTATAAGGCAAAAAAAATTCCTGTCAGCAATTGGTAGTCTACCAAATATCAGGAATAGGACTATTTTTATAGTATATATAGTTTATTGATGATATTCTGTTTGCCATCACAATAAATCAAATGATTAGCAATGAATGTAATGTATGTGTTACATAAATATGCCATTACAGAGTCAAATTCAGAGCATAGGTGAAAAATCATCCCGTTAACTAGCCCTTTTGTTTACTTCAGCAGATGGTAAAGCTATTGCCTAATTCTAACAAGATTATCAGTCATCAGTTTAAGGGGAATTCATAATGATATCACATTGGATAGTAAGCTTTAGTACTAAATGGTAGACTATAGTAAAATAAAAAGTGCTTATAGCTGCTAATTGTATTTGTTGTTTGTTGATTTCCAAGTATAAAACTTGTTGAAATGTTTTTAGTGTGTGTCAGTTTTTTTTACATTTCCATCTAATTTTAACAAAACCGTGATAATATTGATAATCGTGATAACTTTGGTCACTATAATCGTGATATGAAATTTTCATAACGTCCCAACAAGCCACAAAAAATGCTGTGACTTGAGTAGTTCAAAGTGCTTCATGTTCTATCCAAACACCTGACGCGCTTTTTCAGGGTGCCGAATATTCGTTCAATTAGACTACACTGCGTGTTTGTGTGTTTTCGAACAAACAGCATTTCACCCACTGTTGCTCGCATCAAATGGTGTCATAAATGTGTACACTAGATATATGCCTATTTTTTCACATCTTTGGACACCACAATGATTGCATAAAATGAACATTTGCACCGGAACACGCCTCTTCTTTTCACTGAACCGCCCAACGAACGCAAGTTTATTCCCTAATTTACCGAAGGGCATCTGTGGAGGGAAAAGTCCCCTATGCATCAGGCGCAAGATAGGAATGATAAATGCCTTGGTGTAAAAAGTAAATTGCGCTGGGTGTAAGATAGGGCCCTTTGTTCCTTAACTTACTATTGTCGTTCCCGCGAAAGTGGTTCAATTAGGTTTCTCTGTAAATAGTTTAATTGATTTCAGCCATCACTGAAATTAGTGTTCCTGTCAATGTAGTTTTACTAGTCTTGTTTAGTTTTAAAGTACCTTACCAATGCAGTTCTTTTGAATGCAGGTTGTGGGTGATAAAATATTACAACTGTTGGATATTCTTTCAGGTTGAGTCAAGTTTGTAAAAAAGAAGGCTAACATATTCACTTAAAAAGGCATGCTGGAATATATGCAAATGTGACAAATTGACACAAATGCATTTTGTATTTGAACCATATGATTAGTTTGTAAAGAAGCAGTATTTTACTTTTGAGTAAAGCAAGTAATTAAGTTGAAAAACATTTAACTTTAAAAGTTTTAGTTGATTTGTGTTACTACAAATGATTTTTTACTTTGTGTGAATGTAAATCTTTGACTTGGGATAAATAAATATTTTAATTCATTAAATCAAAATTAATAATTTAAATCAAATTAGAAGTATAATTTCAAAAAGAATTGCTATACCAATTAAAGTATATTTTTTAAGTTGATCCAAAGTATAAATTGTTTTCAGTGTAGTAGACTCACTCAAGTGTCTGTATGTAGCTGAGTAAACTGGTAGATTTTAGACTGTTTTTTCATCACTGACTTAGAACATGTTTCAACCAATCACAATGCTTAATTTTACCAAACCATTGTAGAAAAACCCACACAATAACTCATACTCAGATAGTTGACTCACACAAGTGTCTGGATGTAGCAGAGTAAACTGGTTGGTCCAGAACAGAGCAGCTTCACTCCTCTGTCTTCCAGGTGATTGTAGCTGAGGTCCAGTTCTCTCAGGGGACAGTTTGGTGTCTGTAGAGCTGAGGCCAGAGTCTCAAAGGATTTATATGTGAGGTTACAGCCAGCCAACCTGGAGAGAGAAGATAATCTTAGATTTTCAGTCTTCAGAATGATTATTGTATATATCATGTTTAAGTTTTATTATATCATCACATTGACAGAACCTACAGTGCTCTCTTGCAGGTTTTCACTACTGGCAGCAACCTCTGATAACCTCCCTCTGATGTGTTGTATGTCTTCAGGTCAAACTCCTCCAGTACCTCCTCTGACATCAGTAACAGGTAGACCAGGGCTGAACATTGGTGAGCTTCTAGTCTTGATCCTGAAAGAGTTCCTGTTCTCAGGGAGTTCTGCATGTTTTTAACTAGAGAGTTGGAACCAAGTTCATTCAGACAGTGGAACAAGTTGATGATCCTTTCTGGTGAGGATTCCTTCTTGATCTTCTCTGAAAGGTACTCTACTGTTCTCTCAACTGTTTCCTCATTGCTTTGTGTTGCACTTCTTGTCTGTGTCAGAAGACCTTGTAAACAATTCTGATTGGACTCCAGTGAGAGACCCAGAAGGAAGCGGAGGAACAGGTCCAGGTGTCCATTCTCACTCTTCAAGGCCTGGTCTATTGCTCTCCTGTACAAGTCAGATAACCTGTCTGACTTTCTACCTTCTTTATTATAATCATAATAATTCTTGTCATTTCTGAGTGTGAAAACCTGTTCCTCCTTGCCCAGACAGGACTCTAGAGCATGTACTGCTGCTAGAAACTCCTGAACGCTCAGATGAACAAAGCTAAAGACCTTCTCCTGGTAAAGCCCAGGTTCTTTTTTAAAGATCTCTGTACACAATGCTGAGTACTCTGAAGCCTCTGTGACATCAATGCCACACTCTCTCAGGTCCTCCTCATAGAAGATCAGGTGTTTCTTCTGCAGTTGTTGGAAAGCCAGCTTTGATAGCTTCAGGATCATCTCCTTGTCTGACTGAGACAGTTTCTTTGGGGTTGTCTCTGTTGAATTGTTGTACTTCTTGTTCTTCACACTGGTTTGGATGAGCAGGAAGTGTTCATACATCTGGGTCAGAGTTTTGGGGATTTCCTCTTTCTTTGCTTCTTTCAGCATCTTCTCAAGCACAGTGGATGATATCCAACAGAAGACTGGTATGTGACACATGATGTGGAGACTTCTACATGATTTTATGTGTCTGATGATTTCATTGGCCAGATTCTGGTCTGTGATTTTCTTCCTGAAGTACTCCTCTTTTTGTGTCTCATTGAACCCTCGTATCTCTGTCACCTGGTCAACACACTCAGGAGGGATCTGATTGGCTGCTGCAGGTCGTGTGGTTATCCAGAGGAGAGCAGAGGGAAGCAGATTCCTCTCAATAAGGTTTGTCAGCAACACGTCCACTGAGGTTGATTCTGTGACATCACAGCACTTCTTATTGTTTTTAAAGTCTAGAGGAAGTCGACACTCATCCAGACCATCAAATATGAAAACACATTTAGTTTCACCATCTTCAATGCTGTCAATCTCTTTCAGCTCTGGGAAGTAACAGGAAAGAAGCTGCATCAGACTATATTGGTCCTTTTTCAGGTTCAGATCACGGAAAGGAAGAGGAAATATGAAATTAACATCCTGATTGGCTGTTCCCTCTGCCCAATCAAGGATGACCTTCTGTACAGAGACGGTTTTTCCAATACCAGCGATTCCTTTTGTCAGGTTTCTCAAACCTTTCAGTTTGATATTGTTCTTCTGATGTTGTTTTATTGGCTTGAAGATGTCATTACATGTGATTGGTGTCTCTTGTGTCGTTCGTCTCTTAGATGACATCTCCATCTGTCTCACTTCATGTTCTGTATTGACTCCTCCACTTCCACCCTCTGTGATGTAGAGCTCTGTGTAGATGTCCTTTAACAGGGTTTGGTTTCCACACTCTACTATTCCTTCACATAGTAGTTGATACTTCTGTTTCAGTTTATTCTTAATGTCTTGTTGGACCCTCTGAAGAGTTTGACCTACATAGATAAAATTGTATTGATTTTAGTAGCATGAAACTACAATATTAATATACACACTGAAAACTTTTGAAATTTAAAGTTTAAATCCACTGATGAAATAATATTAGTGTTAATTAATAGAATAATATTAGCTGGGTTTGAGTGGGGACAGAGAGAGAAGGGGAACACTGCCTCTAAATGAGCCTCTGTAGGGAGAAAGGGGAGGACCACTTCCTCTAAATGAGTCTCTGTAGGGAGAAAGGAGGAGACCACTGCCTCTAAATGAGCCTCTGTAGGGAGACAGGAGAGGACCACTGCCTCTAAATGAGTCTCTGTAGGGAGAAAGGAGGGGACCACTGCC
>JACXGM010036323.1:0-11420 GCA_016801145.1 Umbra pygmaea
TTAGCTGGATGAGGCTATATTTTCAGTTGGAGTGAGCCTATATGTGCAGTTGGTCCAGCTCTCTAGGACCAGGGTTGGAGATGCCTGGCCTAGGCAATATATGCCCCTTGACTAACGCTTTAGCGCGGCATGGAGCGACCGGGCCCTGCACGGAGCTACAGTCTGACTTTGTTGTGTTTCCATGTTTGAGTTTTGTGAATGGGTCTAGATCAATTCATGGGAAAAAGTGCTGGTTACAGGCAGCGAATACGGGTGTAGAAAATCACTGGTGAAAAGGCTACTTCCTCTTTCAGAAATGCACTTATAAAGCTAAATAAACCTATTTCTTGATATTAAAAATATGAAAAAAGCGATTTCTAAAAGATAATCATTCCCTAAAATATAGAGTGTTTTGTTTCAGTCAAAAACAACACCTAAAATTCACTATATTTATCAAGTCGAACGTGTGATTGCTGCAAATCCTGATTAAATAAAATCACATATCAGAGTAAACATTACTATTTTTATGTAATGATGGTATAAGTAGATTTAAGGAATTCTCAAGGAATAGCGTGAAATCAACAAACATTGGCTGTTGAATTTCTCCTTTTGTAACCCCACCGACCAGCCCCCTTCATCCCGGAGGAAAAAATATTTCATCTGAGCCAGCCCAGTATAGCGGGCTACCTGGCAGGAGGTTTGTAAATGGGTAAACTCTCCATACTGTGATGGCCCGGGTCAGTCCTGGAGTGGAAAATAGGCTATATTGCACCAGTCTCCCAGGATATAGCAGCACACATCGCAACAGGATGGTTTTCAATACTGATCAACTGAAAACACATTTTGTTTATATATAAATGTGAATATTTGAAGTAAATTTGTGCAATATGTAGATTACAGATGTCAAAAGAGGTTTGGATAGGTTCTTTGAACAAACAAACACACACACACACACACACACACACATTTCTGTTCAAAATGTCATGTTTACTTTTGCTTGTAAATGTCTAAACTCATGAGAAAATGTCCAATGGGTTTAAATATACAACAACCCATAGACTGAAATAAACACTGCATTTTTATGACATTTCATTAAAGCCACATTAGCACTGGCTTTAAGGCAATCAGTTTTTATGTAGTAGTGCATACTCATCATGTGTGTATTTCATTGATCCCTCTAGTTGAGTCTTTAATAATTCACACATTAAATTTCTCATCCAGATCAAACAGTGAAAGCCTTTAAGGATGATGTGACAAACCATACCAAACTGCTGTCCACCATCCATCCTTGAGACAAAAACCATAGTAAGCAAAGCAAAATGCTTCTCTTGAGACTTTTGATGCAACCAATTATGCTACTCATAGCTAAGCAGCTAAACATGTGGGAAACTGCTTTCGTGGGATAAATATCCTGACTAAAGCATGGCTCTAAGAGACTATTTGGCTGGTCTGCATAATTTTGGTTTTATGGGTAGAAAGTGAACACACCCAGTGAGCTACCTCGGAGCTGAGGCTGGTCAGGCAGCTGTTACTCCCTCCAGACGCAGGCAGCACGTACAGAATGGCTTTGAAACGCACAGAAAAGTCCAGGCCAGTCAAACACAAGAGGTTATTTGATTTGCATGGAATTTTATTAAGCGGTGGGTGGAGTAGCAGGACGATGGTGGGAGCTGAAGCAAAGGCTTCCATTCATTGATCAGAGGAAGATTGCAGCTAGGAGGAAAAGAGGAACAACACCCTTGTGTGTGTTTGTGCCCTGGCCTTCACTGAGGAACCGTCCGCACGGCTTTCTGCCATTAAAAGTCAAAGCAGACACAGGGAGTGTATTAGGTGAGTTTCATTGCCTGGCTTTTCTCTGTGGCAGCCAGGCACTGAGGTCAGGGAGACTAAGTCACACATGATTTAACATGAAGACCAACTAGCAATGTCCATTAAGTTAAAACAGAACAGTCCCAAGAGACCTGAACATTGAAGAACTTGATACTATCGACAACATAGGCTGAAAAAAATGTAAGGGGTCTGCAATGCTGTGTGAGTAGGTGTACATTAATTGCATGTCAATACAGGGCTCCGGAATAACACAATACTTCCCTTGGTGGCACTGGTGCCACTAACTTTGGGTTAATCTGGAACCCAGCACTCGCCCATGATTAGGTCACACCCAAAAAAAATCAGCAGCGTCACACAATAGAAAGCATGTAAGTATTTATCTTATGAAGTAATTAACGTCTTTCACAATGCTCCATTCTAATTCTATGGTTGATGTTTGGCATGACACATTTACAAAGCCAGGTAAAAGATTAGGTTTCGACACAGTAGCAACTAGTGTTGGTCCAAATTATTCGAAATGGAATAGATGTTACATTTAGGCAAATCACTGAAAAATGCTCTGTGACTCAGAGCATGTGGTTGCAATATATTTTAGGTTTGCATTGCTCATTGCATTAGCTAGGCTAAAAGGTAGCGCTAACTATGTGATATAGCATTGTTTTAGGTAATGCGAGTTTCTGAATCTTGATGCCAACCACCTAGCTATTATTTTACTGAAAAAACTAAAACAGGAAGAATTTATTAGGTGTACACATTCATAGCATGCTGAACAAACATAAACAGCAGATCGAACTGGTGCTTGTGTGAGTGACACTGGTGAATAGGGAGAGAAAGACATTTGCACAAGGTTGAGGTTTGCTTTTTCCACCCATTGAAACACAGCAGAGCAAGCACCTTTCACACAAGTCATGAGGATCAATGTGACCAACTGATCCCCACGTGGAGTCCTGCTAAGACAGCTATCATAAGTGTGAATAGTTTATATACTCAAATCTGCACTCTGCACTGCCAATAGAGAACTAGCCACCGCTCAGGCCAGCTTCTCTTCATAGGGTCTTAACCTAACAGGCAGGTTTTTTATTTTTTTATTTAACCTTTATTTAACCAGGTAAGTTGACTAAGAACAATTTCTTATTTACAGCAATGACCTGGGAGCAATTAGGGTAAAGTGTCTTGCCCAAGGACACAACAACATTTGGCTCAGTCGGGAATCGAACTGGCAACCTTCTGACTACAAGTCTGACTCCCAACCCACTGAGCCATTCCTTGCCCCTGTACTTTAATTTATTGTTCCGGCTTGCTTTTGTGGTTTTAGGCTTAGTATCTGGTTAAGCACTTTGTGACAACTGGTGATGCAAAAAGGGGCTCTTCAAAATAAAGGTAATTTATTTGCGGCCATAGAATATTTTTATTATTATTATTATTGTTATCAAACACTTACAGCATCCTTACCAATGACAAATGTGAGGCCTTGGGAGACAGAAAAATATATGTAATAGCCTACAAACCCAATTACATAGAGGCAGGTTTAAGTGAGTTTGACCACACATAGAGCAGACTTATTTAATAACTTCCTGGATCTCAATACACTGGCCAATATGCAATCGCTTTTGGCTGACAAGGATGTGAATTGAATACAGCCAGCCATAACTAATGTCTTCTCAATGACTATGAACTGAAACCGGTTGTGTTCCAATATCCTCACCTTTGCCAGTCAGGAAGCCTGTGCAGTACACTGTTTATTCTGAGTTGAAAAGGTGTTGTAGGAATAAAGTCTGAAAAATTAAACAGTAAGCATGACCTACTGATGTCCAGTGGACCAAATCTTAACCTGCTGATGCTCCAGAGATGCTCTAATGACAAACTTGATGTTTGTAGGGAAAACCATGACTGACAGGCACTCAAGGTATCACCTGCCTTCCCTAAAAAAACACATTTAATAGAGTGCATCATCCTTGATACAGAAGCGCTTGTGTTACTAAAGTTTAAGCACGTGGCCTTCTAATAGCAGTCTCAGACAAGTCATATCATAAAAGCTGACAGACAGGAAACCATGGCAGGGAGAGTGACCCAAGTAGAGCAGGTGAATTGATGCGGCTGGGACAGCACATGCGGGATGACAACAATTCAGAGGAATTTAACAAATAATATTGTTTTATTATATTTAACAAATAATATTGTATTATTATATTTACTCTACAAATAGTTCTCTAATACTGTCGTACAATACATCCCAGACCCTGCCTCGTTTGTACCACTATATATTATATAAAAGGTCGTATTCTGGTGAACTGTAGTTGACTATCATAATGCTCCAGATGGAATAAACAATCCTACCAAAGCACTACAGGTATATGACCATCAACAGAGTTTAAATGCTGCAGGCTCGCAGTAGGTTACTGTATACATTGTAATTATAAGAACAAAATGCAACAATGTTATAACATTAGTTAACAGACTAACAGTTTTTCTGCCACGCGCTGGCTAATACAACATCGTGACATATATTGTAACCTACTGTATTAGTTAGATTGAAGTCTTGATTTCTTGTAGTTAGGACACCACTTCACTCGTTCAGTCTGAGCTTGTTATCCAGCTAAGCTACCTGCTAAGTAGCCAAGTAGCAAACGTAGCTAGCTAATCTTCAAGATGTCGGCGCGTTACCAAACAGCATATGGTGGTACTGTACAGTTACATACACTAGTGTATTTACAATGGTTGTATGGCTAGGAAGTATGCTGGCTGACTAGATATTACCAAGATAAATATTCAAACGAAATAAAATAAACCAATTTAACAATGATAAATGATAGCTAACTAGCCAATGTACTCCTCCAAAGTTTGGTTAGGCTAACTAATGCCACATAGTTGGTCATGCTAGTAGGCTAACAAAGTTAGCTACAGTACTGAAATGTAGCTAGCTAGTTCAATAACATTAGCCATTTTAGCTAGCTAACTTACCAGAAGGCAGTCCGTGTTTATTTCCGACTTCGGGTCCTTCAACATGGCATCGATTTTCTCAAAACGAGCCTCCAAACTTTCTCCAGCCGACATTGTTGCAGTCCGGTAGAGTTCCACGCCGGTGTTATAATTTAAACAAGCAAGGGATAGCTACGGGTTTAGTTCTCTAGAAACCGTAGTTACAATCAAAGAAACGTTTCTCTTCTCGCTTTTTCACTGACGACTGTACGTTTAACGTGGCGTTTGATATTCAAATGCCACATTTTAATTAAATCCTTGTTGTTCAGGTTTGGCCGAGAACTTCAGCTATTCAAAGGAGCAAAATGCATCAACAGATTACTGTAGTCGGCGTCCACAGATGCCGCAGAGACTGAGGACTTAAAAATGTATAGATACATCCAAAGAGTAAAACTTAAATAGTGTTCAGAAAATCAGTTAAGCTGCAAAGTATACACATTAAGCCAAGGCCTTCGTCCATATACTGTATCAGTGTCAGGCGCTTGCAGCAAAAGACAATCGAGTCTGACAGCTGCAAAGTAGAAGTGGCGAAAAAAACTTAAACAGCTAGAGAACTTAGCATGCTACTGTAGATATCCTTCCAAATGTCGATCACTTTAAAACACGGTTTGGTTAAAATATTTCATTGCATTCCTTCTGCATTAAGCCTCACGTTGTCATCGGCTATCAATGCTGACCGATGAAGACGGAAAACGTACTAGTTATACATGGATAAAACTCCTTCTGATCTGTTATTTTTCAAAAAACAGACGGTGCCCGATTTTCTCCCACTGCCTGACCAACATGTCCGCCTTCCTGTTCAGTCAGTGGTTCAAACACCCGGAGAAGCAAGCAACTTTGAAACGTCAAGCACTGCGCATGCGCACCCATGGGCTGTTCAGGCGCTTTCCTCTGATGAGGCGTTGCTGACGGCAGATTTACTTTGCCTGAATAGCAACAAGCATTTATATAATTACGGATTTCAGATTGTTTAAGTATGTGCACATACCCATTCACAGCAGCAGAGATGCGGTGGAAAGGGTCACAGACTGCAAGTTCCTTGGTGTTTATGTCTCAGAGCAGCTGAATTGGTCACTCCATACTGATACAGTGGTGAAGTAGGCATAGCACCACCCATACATTCTCAGGCAGCTGAAGAAATATGGCCTGTCCCTGAGGGCACTCACAGTGTTAAACAAGTGCTCCACCGAGAGCTGCATCACAGCATGTTTCGGTAACTCAAGGATTGCCAACCACATCGAGAAGGGTATTCCTGCACAACCGGAGGCTGCAGTTTTAGGACCCCAGTTCTAGGACCACAGTGTCAGGACCCTAGTTTTTTGTGTCTAGATTGCAGCGTGATACAGACAGGCGATTTTTACTTCCTATCACTAAATCCATAAGCCTTACCCAAACCCTTACCCTAACCTTAACCACTCTAAAACCTTGCTGTTAAGCAAGCCCATCAAAAATATATTAACATGCTACTGTGTGAAGAGGGAAGCCCAACTGAATATCTGGAAATTTTAATCAGTAGTGGACATCATTTCACCGTCTATCGTTCTACTGTTTATAATATTTATTTAAATTAACAAAAACCTCTAAATTAGTAAAAGTCTATAGATGGGACGGTTATTAATGTGTCCTAGAACTGGGGTCCTAAAACTGCAGCCTCCGGTTGTGCAGGGACATACTACTGACCACATCACTATAATAAGGTATATTTGCAGTGCTGCAGTAAGTGGGTGTTACAACATATGAGGGTTCCTGCATATCACGAATCATCAAAGTCTACCATTGCATTGGTCAGTTTGTAGAAGCATGTTAGCGTTTTTGTAAAATTCACAACCTATCCGTGATGTAGAAGCTGTCTTAACTGTAACCAAAAAAACTGTAAACTGTAACACATTAACTGTAACCAAATTAAAAACTACTATTATTAAGTTTAGGGATAGAGTTAGGGGGACTTTTTACGTCTCGTCTTTGAAGTTCGATTCTAGCGTCAATAGGATTGATTCCACTTTCAGTTTTTCTTCTACACATTTAATCAAAGATTAAAACTGGCATACTTGGCAAAGAACGTTCCGTTGTCATGAACACATCTTAAGTGCTTTTCCAGCTCCTCTGCTGTTGCTTGAAATTCCACCACTCACTTTACAATGCACTGCAAAAATACACCCCCAAAAATAAGATAATATGTATCTAAATTAAGATGGAATATGCTTAAAGTAAACAAAATTAGAACAAGATAATTTGACTTAATATGTCTGAAAATAAGACAAAAACATGGTAAAGTCTAACATAATAAGTAAATAATTATTTAAAGTAAAATAAAATGATAAATACCTCATAAATCATTATACACTACTCTCCTGTATGTGAAAGTACATGAGCCGCTTTTAATAATAAAAAGTATTGGTATCAATATCGCAATACTGGCCCTGTAATACGTGGTATTGGATCAAACCCAAATTTTGCAGGATCGCCCACCCCTACCTTCTCGACCACATGGCTCTGCAGTAGGTGACATGTTCAGAAGAGTCATCAGGTCTTCAATGCCTCCCCTCCAGTGCATGTATAGTACAACACCAGGTGTTGCAGGAAGTCATCAAAGGAAGTCATCAAAGTTGCAATTCACCAAAGCAAAGGACTGTTCCAAACACTCAGGTCCACCAAACACAGCCATTACAGGAGCATTCTGGCCAGCATAGCAAGACAACTTTGTTCACCAGACCATCAAGCTGCTGAACAGTCCACAGTAGTCGGCCCCCACACCATCACCATCACCCACCCCATGGACAATAGCTTGCATCAATTTTTTGTGCATGTGAGAATTGAACACATCAATTTTAGATGGAGGCGATATTGATATTTAATTCAATAGCAATTCTGTGTAAGATTTGCATACAATTTGCTCTTGCCCTGTCCCACACCATGTTTACATCACCCAATACATTCCACACTGACATCATTTACCATTGTTGAAATCAAATCAGCTCGGTTTTTCATCCCCCTCAAAGAAAGCTGTTGAGAGGGCCTGTTACACTTGTCTTATAGGTGCATTCTGAGATTTTTGCCACTGGTGTTAAAATTTAAGCCAAAACAATTCCCATATAATTGTTTACTGTGTCAAGCACATTACAGTTTTCATCCCATGTCATCAAAAACCATAGCATTCAACTTCTAATTTCATGGCTAACCGACATACAGTATGACAGTTATAGATTCTAGTT
Organism: Umbra pygmaea; assembly: GCA_016801145.1. NCBI lineage: Eukaryota > Metazoa > Chordata > Actinopteri > Esociformes > Umbridae > Umbra > Umbra pygmaea. Next base: position 8,001 of record JACXGM010036323.1, read on the forward strand.
ATAGATTATGCACATACACTAGCTTTAAACGTTTTGGAATCATCCAGCAGTTTTCATAGTTTTTATAAAAAAAGGGATACCTTCATTCTCTAAGGTGGCATTAAATTGATCAAAAATTATTGTCAAAACATGATTATGTGCCGGAGTTGGTGTAGTGGTCTAAGCTCCAAACCCCAGTCTACACATGCCCCCTGGCCATGAGGGTTTGAGGCCTGGCTCGTCCAACTGTCTTTGCCCTTCCTCTCTGTCTCCCCCTACCTGTCTCCCTGGCTACTGCTTCCTCCTGTGCCATCAATAAAAATAAATATTTAAAAATCTTAAAAAAAATATGAATGAGCTAAAACAGTGTATCATTAGGACACTGAATCCAGTGTATGTGAATATTTCATTAAATCAGTAATTTCCAACAGTGCTAGACATTTGTAACATTGGTAATGTTTTGGATATGCAGTATATTTTAATCAATTCCATGCCACCTTGTTGAAAGAAAGTATTAATCTATATAAAAAACATGACAATTTCTGGCCAATTCCAAATTTTTTAATGCTAGTGTATAAATTGAACTACACATCAAGCCCAAAATTGGAAGTTAAAAAGAATGAATTATTCACTCCTAGTCTGTATCTAAATACTGATTAAATTAAGATAGCCACACTAGCATTGCCCTTATGTGGGTTTTATCAAACTAGCAAGAATTCCTAAGAGCGCCTGGTATCAACAGCCAATTGCTTCATGGCTGCAAGCTATAATTATGTTATCCATATTGTGGCACAAAGTCATGACATTACTGTTTTCCAAACCTGTTCACGCTCCCAGGCCATTGCAAGTGGTTCTAACATTAGTTAGAATCAAGAATAAATATAGAGCTGTGGGTTCGTCAGAAAGGAGAGAATCAGCCCCATGAAGGAGAATCTGTCAAAAGAATTAACCATAGAAATAAAATTTATAGAAGCCTTATTAAACTGTTTTGCATGGTCATTCGATTAGTACACAAAAAAAATGTAGACTGTCATTAGTTGTCACGGTAACAACACACAAATCAGTTTAATGCGGAAGTAGGGCACTAGAACTTTGCAATGTAATGGTACACGTAAAAATGGCTGCTGCTATGACCATACTGTTACATTGATTTGCATTGGAATGGCCTTTCTACACATTTAATTTCTATGGAATTAACATGAATATTAATTAATCAATATACATCTACATGTGCATAGCAATGAGGGTTTGAGCCCCAGCTTGGCCAATAGTCTGTGAACGTTTTCTCTCTCCCCCACATACCTGTCACCAAGGGCAGATGAGTGAATTTGATATTGGGGACACTGTCATACTGTATATTTACTGCAAATTGTTCTTAATATCGGGGACTGCATTACCTGCCTCTAGCATTGGGGGGGGCATGTCCCCGATCCCCCTCGGTCCTACACCCTTGCCCGTCACCATAGCCTCTGCTTTATAATGTCCTGTCATCTTGCTTCCCTCTGAAGCCATGTAGTTACAGGACACCAAGTATTGGTTTATTTCAACCTATACTACTCAGCCAATTCCATCATTCAGATGCCTACAAGGATATCACCTCCACCTGACTGATGCTATTTAAACATAGAAGATACATGTTATGGGTTAAAGCTAGAAATAACTGTGTCAGTATCTGACTGGTAGACATTTAAACAGAAACATTTGCATAAGGCTTGTATTAAAGGCAAAATCAGAATACTACGGAACCACTAGCTGATTGTTATGGGAATATACAAAACGTTGGACAATAGCTAAAAACCTGAAGAACAATTCCTCCACCTCGTTATCAAAACAGATAGTATTCTACATTACTGATAAAAAATGTTGATGCATACATTCTCCACTTAATTGCAGCTAGCTCACTATTTGAAAGAACCTTCACTGCTACCATCAGTAATAGTTAAAAAGAAGTAAATGTCAATCAAACATGTATGCAAGGCAACTCAGTTGCTGAAACCTAAAGTTTGCACATTTTCTGTTAATCCAATGAACCTCATTTCCCTACCGAAATATTACTGTGTCCTTCAGTTATTTCATTTATCAAAATGATATTGCTGTTTCAAACACCCAATTATTTATAAATGAAAATCATGGAAATTGTCAGAGGTGGCTAAACTTTTACATATGACTGTAATATCCAGGTGTGCGTAATGACACACTGATGATAGTTCAGGATAGGTGATGACAGGGCGGTGGTAGCTAGTACACTGGAGAGATGTAACTAGGCTTGTAGATGTATTGGTCAAATACTGTGTGATTATTGCGACTTCATTATGAAACTTATCTGTGACAGATTATTTTTCAATCTGTACCTAATGAAAGCATAGGGTATATAGCTCCCCTGTGATTTGTGACCCTTTGTAAATGATACCAGTTATGGTGAATATCTAACTAGGCCATCGGCTTAGGCTACATTTGACGTCACTTGAAGTGATCCGCTAGGGGGCGGGAGCTATGATCAATTTCAATTCTGGACCTTGAGGTATTTAAAGTGCAGACTGATACAGAAGTGGCCGAAATGTACTCTTGGTTGTTCTCGGATGCATTGGCAGGCACAGCATTGTATATGACATAAATCATCTATGGCAGTGGTTCTCAAACCTCTTCTAGGGACAACCAACCATGCCATATATTAGATGTATTCCAGAGCTAGCACACCTGAATTAACTTTTCAACTAATCATTAAGCCCTTACCCTATGGAAAGTCATTTTCCCCCTACGGAAGGCCATTTCCACCAGAGAAACATGGTAAACAAAATTCCCCATGGTTATTCAAAATTACGAGATATAAAGTTGAAATTATGAGATAAAACGTCCTAATTATGAGATAAAAAGTTATAATTGTGAGATACAGTCAAAGTAACATCTCTTTGGCATGAGTTTTCCATTTGACCCTGAAATGGATTGTAAGTACATTGAGGACCACTTTAAATTTGGCTTTACAACAGATGAAATACTTCATTTGCTTGCTCATTCACATGTGATTTTACTCACCAAATGCACCATGAAAAGATTGTTATTTTATTTTTTTGTGATTTGTCCAGATTTTCCTCCCTTCTCAATTCCCTCTCTAATCCCGCCTTTTTGGCAGCTCTGCAACTTGTACAGATCTGTGGGATAACGAGGGGAGTACAAATGGTTCATCCAACCACATCTCGCCCGAGCCGCCAATTATTTTTGCACTGCTCATCCAACAGATGGTTCCTCTCCGGGAACCATCACCTTAACGTGGTGGAGAGGTTTGTGTGTCCCTGTGAACCTGAGGGCTGTGTTGTCTGGAGTTTTGTGCTCCTGGTAGGGTCTCCCATGGCAAAGTGGTCTTAGGTGAGGGGCCAGACTAAGAATGGTTCACAAAACCCCAATGAAAAAGCGAGGAAGAGAGAGAGAGACCCTGCCCGGAGG
>JACXGM010036324.1:0-11420 GCA_016801145.1 Umbra pygmaea
CCTATCACCAGTGGTTTTTCGCTAAGCACCTATGGCGGAGCTAACTGGTAGATTAAACTCTTGCAAAAACAGCAAAAACGTCCTTCCTAAAAAGGAACAATTCGAGCACCGTCTTCTGTCCCTCTTTTAGACAAAAAGCCAAGTCTAACTCGTTCATTGTAGTGGCCAAAGCCGTTTTAAACAACTGGTGTTATTGCGAACTTACAATGTTTACTAATGACTTCGAGGTCGCAGCGCTGTCGTCATTTGTTTAACAAGCTTCTGGCACGCCTATATCAGATACACCGATGTGATTGGTGCAGCTCGGCTACAAGGGCATAGTTAATGAGCAGAATTACTCGGTGCCAGAGTAATTTGCTGAGCAAATTCAAACTGTGCTCTCGCGAGAACTCTGGATTTCCAGGGTAGGAGTTGCGCTGTCCTGACCTCAACCCAATTGAGATGTTGTGGGATGACATTAATTCTCAACAGACATAATATTGCAGAATTGAATCAGATTTATAAAAAAATTATCATAACAATGTCAAAACAGTTGTACAGGTTGGATCCACTGTAACTACAGGAAATTTGGTTTGGTTGAGGTTTTTGCTTCCAAAGGAGGGTAAACCAGTTTTTAAATTCAAGGGTTTGCATACTTTCTCCACTCTCGGGTGAAAATTAATTTTGTCCATTTTGTGTCTGTGTGTGTGGGGAGGGGATTCCCCGTTTTTTCTCCCCTCCAAATGTTTTGTGTCCAATTTCCCCTCACAGCCGCCTCTCACAGATGGCCGCCCCTAACAGGTGCAGCATGGTCGAAGCTCAATTACTGGTACATGCTTCCTCCAAGAACATTTTGCAGAGCAATCCCATTCTTATCATACTGCTTGTTCAACTTGGAAGGCTTATGTCTGTACATTAAGTGGGATGGTTTACACATTCAGTAACTATTAACAGGTTAAACCGTAATTGAAGTCATAGGTGCCTCACCTTCACACAAAAATTATCTTGAAAGTGATGTCATCAAACAATTTCTTGTACTTTGTATCAACTAAATGTAATAAAATAGCTTCTGAATTTAATTGTGTTGTTAGACAGCTCTGAAAAAGATATTACTTTCAATTCCTTAAAAGGGTTTGTCCTGGAGTTAGTGGTTTTCAACTTGGACAATGACGCTGAATGTTAAGGATTAGATAAAATGGGCAATAAAGGTGCTATTTGTTGAAGTCTAGCCATAACAATGGAACTACTTCCTCTTTCTAGCTGACCAGCTTACAAATGCGGTAAAAATTGTATTTCTATTTAAAAAATCTCCCAAATTTAAGAATACAGATAAAGATTCAGACTCAACTCAAGCCCTTGAATCCAGTTCCGATTCTTTTCATTGCCCCAAAAGAATCATTGCCGATTCTTTTCAAAACCCCAAATCCATGTTCCCTATGACCTTACCCCTTATCGTAACCCCATTATAAACCCTAAACATAACCTTAATAAACACACATTCATACCTACATTTAATCTAACTCTAACACCTATCCCTAACCTGTAATGCTTAAAGTTCAATGAAATCCCAAATCTAACACTAACATCAAGGTTTTACCCTAAACCTGACCCCTAAGCTAGAAATAACCTATTTTCTAGGTAGGGTCCAGCTAGAAACACTTGTAGGACTGATTGTTCAGGTTTTATTGTCTTTGCTGGGATTAGTAATTAGTAAATGTTCCAATTTTTAGACATAGTTCAAAAACTATATTTTATTTAAAAGCATATTTACAATTTAGAGCATTGAGCCTGTCTGTGTGTGTGTGTGTGACAAAGTGCACTCCATCCAGGCACATTGTTTTTCTCGAAATGCCTACCTCTCTTCTTAACTCCCCTTCCCCTCCACTTTCTTTCCCGCCCCCTTCTCCTCATTCTAAAGCTCGTCTATTAGCCATTTTATGATGGAGGAAGAACGGTTGTACACGGTATGCCGAAGACGACTCTCGTTTAGAGATTCAACTTTGTCTTCTTCAAGAGCTGAATACATAATGAAAAACACATTCTGTAAATACCCCCCCTCACAGACACAGCCAGCCTGGTCTGGTTGGTGGTGACCGAGGGCTATCTAAGATCAACATTGATTCAGTAGTGGAATGGAACTGTACAATTATCCATTAGGGTTGTGTGATTTAACATGTCCCTGATCTGTATTTTTTAATCAGAATCTATTCATTCCTAGCTTAAAAAAATAGTGTTTATCCAATCACTTTTTTTCTTTAAATCATGCACCCAAATCATGCACCCATCAATAACAAGAAATAGAATGTCATATTAAGATAACATATCTATATTTTTGTATTATTAAATGATTTCTCCAGCCTTTGGCTGTGTAACCATTGAGAATGTAGACAGTACATTCTGGGAGTGTTACTCATACAATAAGTATTCTAATTCTGTGACAGAATAGGTAGAACAAATTGTAAGACAACAAATGCCACAACGATTACCACACTCCCATTCTTCTCTCAGCGTTCAATTAACATTTAATGTTTGAAGGAAACTGCATTCATCAGCATATATGTTGAGCCAAGAGGAAGTAGAACAAGGTAATGGTCTGTGTTCAGTGTATTGCAAGAGACTTGGTTTGCTCTGAGTCGGTCCCATCTCTGGACCAGACGCTACTGTAAAAGTGGGATTGGAAGAGGGGAAAGAAGCCTGGGAACACAGATGACTATAAAATATTAAATCACTCCAGATATTTTAAGCCTCTGCCAGTCCTTCTCCAGTCACTGTGTTGGAAATGGTTCCATGCAACATCAATATCTTAGATGTGCCTAGAACCGAGTGAAGGCAATCTGCTTTACAGTCTGCATGACCACAAGAAAAGTGATTACGGTAGGGTCATTGAGTCATTACCAAGATGATTAGCTCTGCCACTAAAACTTATGTAAATATGTTGTATATAAAAGGTTAGCATTCCCATATTCACTGTACTGTATGTATTCTCATAATAAATGTAAGATCATTTCAGAATACAACATCTGTAATGCTTAGTTTTGAATAAACCCCATGAGGTATTACTAATATTGTCTCCGATTTGAACTATAACTGTCAAATAAACTTGCATCCACTGACACAGCTGGTACTGTACACAAGGCAATACATACAGTATTCGCCTACAGTACTTCAACGTCACTGTTCCCTTAGCCCTCATTGCCTTGCGAAACAGAAGATTTTCCACTGTATCAATATCAGCCACTCATCATGCTCTCTCTCTCTCTCAGTTTGACTTTCACAGGTGAGGGTTGTAGCCACATGGCTGGCAAAGCTTAAGCCGTTTCTACACTATGATACATATTTTAGTGCAGAGATGTCAAAGTTATTTTGCCCTGGGGTCACATTCAGTCTTCAACCAGGTCCGGAGAGCCACCTTGAAAATGCAATCTGTTTCGATGTCACTCTGGCCGTCAGTACCAATCATTTCCACCATATATCATATAGTAATGCCCTAAGACCTAACGGCACAACTCACCACATCTATAAAATGAAAGGTCAAGTTATTTTGTCCTCTTTGCCATTCATGCCTCAGATGTACTGTATTAACTTGCAGCCAGCCACAGAGGGCTTTGAGTACCTGAGGTTTGGCATTCTCATTTTTCCTTTCCAGCTCTTCTGCATGTACATTTGTACACTTTAATAGTAGATTCAATTTTTTTTGTTTTGTTTTGGGGTGAGTTACCATTAAAATGGCTTCCTTCCCTAGCTAACTTTTGTTACTCTAATTTAGTTTTGCTAGATCTCTCGCAATGCCTCTCTACATTTCTGGCATATTTCCTTTGCTACTCCTGTTGTTAACCCTACACAACTATTAGATGCTGGTGGATTTGACCTTTCGAAATATCAGCAAATTTCCAATACGGGCATCTTTTGTTTTATTATGTGATGCATAATTGAAATATACTGTATAATAATATATAATATTGCTCTTCATTTCTTTCTCCTTCTTATTTCGTTTTTTGGCACCTGTTCATTACCCACACTTTTCACAATATCAATGCCTACTGCCTATGGGGCCAGACTGTCCAGTGTGGTTTCAACAGAGTTGGTGATGACTCCGGTAAGAGCCAGCATTATTGAGAATCACTGTTGTGTTAAGATAGAATATCACATGGTTAAGTGTAGAACTTTCTTGATAGCTAGCTAGTAGGGCTGTAACGATATGTGATATGAAACCGAAATCGCGACACTCAGATCCACGAACCTGTGTCACGGTCTGAGAAGGCAGGATCGCGACACACCCCTTCCAACTCTCAGAGTTATCCTTCCAGATCTAATGCAACCACATCTTAAAATTACTATTAGTATTATTTGAAGTGAACATTATAAAATACGTAGACCTACACCACAAAACAAGTTAAGGATCAATTATTTAATTTTATTTGTAAGCATCCTCCAATTACGTGTCATCTGACTACATTTCCAATCATGTGACGCCTACCTACAAAAGTTGAGCTAGTTGAAGAACGTGTCCGCAGATCATTAAAAATACTTATATAATCTTAATTTTGTCTGAAATCTCGTTTTCTAAGGTCTCAAAGAAATTTGACATTGATGCTATTTTTGTTCAATTGTATTTTGTCAAAAGAAGCCAATCTCCACGTTAAGCAGTTAATCTCCACGTTCTCGTTCTGTTTCATTAGCACACTGCGCAGACAGTGTGGAGCCATGTATTACTTTTTAACAATTCTTTCAACCAACTGAACAGCCAGGCTTTGTGGAGTTTCTTCTAATTAGTTTGAAATGCTGGTCACGAGTGTGAAACAGAAGCCATTTAATTTTTAATTAATAAAGAAGGATTTTCAACATGCCCGAATCGTCTCCACAATGGAGTTTAGTTCCGTTTGTCATTCAACTGTATTTTGTTACAAAGAGTGTTATAGCTTTGGCTATTCATTTATTTTACTAAGGTATACTGTTAATCATTTGCATAGTTAATATTGTTCTTTGGTCAGTTTATACAGGTTTTTTAAATGTTATTTACTAAAAATGTCATTTTTTTCTCTCACCCTTCCCCCAAAAAAGAATCGAGTTTTGTATCGAAACATGGTTCAAAAATCGTGATACGAACCAAATTGTGAGTTTGGTGTATCGTTACAGCCCTTCTAGCTAGCAACCACATTGCAGTTTCTCTAAATTGTAGTTCCTAGTTTTTACTACTGCAAGTTGTTCATATTTACATTACTAATGTAACTGCAAGTTATTAGTATTTTTCTAGCTGTCGAATACCATTTTCTAGGCATATACAAGGCTGGGTGGCATTGTGATCCATTCCAACAGGAACTTCGCCAGATCTTGGGCATCCTGAATTCTTTCCTATAATTGCAGAATTGCTCTCAACTTCAGTGCATATACATTTTGCCAGAAAAGAAGCTACTTAACTTCCCTGTGAATTCCCTAAGTTGTTAATGACAAGGTTCTTAAGTTGTGATTTCTATTAAGATCACATGTTGATTTGTCTTGACAAGTTTATACCATGGTTCAGGAGACTCCAAATTTTAATGCATGGGTGCCTCCATATGGCTCTTTGCATACATTTAGATGGACTACTAAGTTTATGCACACAAGAACAACAATTATTTTTGCACAACTACATTTTGCACACGTTTGCATGTTTCTGAATATCCGAGTCTAAACAAGAAGGGAGTTTCTACACCTTTTACAGACTCTTAACTTTTACAGACTCTTAACTTACTTGTTCAGTAAAGAGATAGAATCTTGAACGAGTTAGTTATTCACAAAGGCAGTATCTTGCAATCTTTCGTAGTTTATTTCATACATGATGCTGGTAATATGCAGTTCACACAAGTGAGGTTAGAACGCTGGCAGGGAGCGCACACAAACACAATAACTATTTCCTCGTACTCTCAACAGTGGTACGGACACTGGACTTGAACTAGGTACTGCGAACGCCTGGATATATAATTAATACGTAAGACAACTCACTTTGTGGTAATCCCCGGACATCTTCAGAATACAATGGAAATTATACTTAATAGGAGAGGCAGGCGAATGCACACAATCCTCTGTGCAGAAAACAACCGAAACGTGGAACTCACTACCCTTAAACAACAGTCTCGCAGAGAACAATAATCCACGCCCCTTCCCTAGTCGAGGTTGCAGATATAAGCTGTTTCTCAATGTCAAGGATCCTTCCTTGGTAGGACGGATCCTTCCAAGTCAGGTCCTTCAGAGGCGAGAGTCCTTCTTAGCATTCGGAGAACGAGTAAATGGACCGTAATGGAACAGGCTTGCAAGTGCACGTCATTGCGTCATTATGTCAGTGAAAAGGTCCGGTTCAGTTAGCCTACCGTTAGCTCGAAAGGTATCTAGCTAATTATCTATTGCAATTTGTACTGGCGTTAAACTTTACTTATATGTACTACCGTTTTAACAAATGTACGATAACAATTAACACTAAAGATACTTACATTTTAAAGCATATTGCTCCGTCTCCACTAACGTCCGCCATTTTTTATTTTTTAAACAAGCCGGGAAAGCCGTGCGCATAGGATTGTGGGTGATTTGAGAGCACGAAGGATACACATATGCATCCTTGACCATCTATGGGAAATTCTCTGAATGAAGGACTCAGTCCTTGGTTGAAATTCGGAGGATGCTGGACATTGGAACAGTACTTCGACGGCCTTTGATGACTTAGCATCCTTGAAATTCCGACTTCGAAGAATCCTTCCTTGACATTGGGAAACAGCTATAGTGTATTTCTGTCCACTTAAGATGACATGACTGTTGACAATCATTAATCAAACTCCTTTTCTCCAGACTAGCGTAACCCAACCTGAACCATCTCGTAGCAACTCGACTAAGAAGAGGCGTGGCTGAACCCTACCGGGACATAAACACAAGACTACAAAATAAAAGTCCTAAACATAACCAACATGCTTGCATTGAATGAAATGAGGAACACATACACAAACACAAAGACCTAAACATACACTAAAGGAGTCCAGGCTCAGTCCATTACGCCAGCCACACTGGCTGGACGTTACAGTTATACCAAGAACAAATGAACGATTAAATTGAACAACTTGGTCATTGTAATGGTGTGACGGATGAGCGTAACATGCAGGCAGAGGTTGTCAACTGGGTAATATACTTATGAATATAATCCACTCAGTAACAGGGTACAGAAATAGGACTTCACTTACATCCCTAAATCAAAGGCAGCCACAAACAAACGGCTGGAAAAAACTGTAAATGTGGCTTGTACGCCGGAGTATAAAGTACACCAAACGTAGAACAATATCAGACACTGAACAAGGGACAATGGGGAAGATTTATACAGAGGGCTGATTAAAAGGTGCGTAGGAGGGGGCGTGGCACAGTAAGCCGGAGATGTCGACCGCTGGAGCCTGGACACTCCAGGAGAGGGAGACACAGCAGAGAGAGATCTGACAGTCAAGATCTCATTGATGACAAGAGCTCATTCATTTGTGTCTGTATTAATACCAAGCCACCATAGTACCAGTGAACGACACAATTCCTATTATTGAAACTAATGATTAAACTGAATGACTCAGTTCACAAGCCTTCTACTCAGCTGGCAGCCGTTCAAATAAACAAACAAGTAATTCAACTGAATGATTAAATTGAATAAGACTCAATCATTCTGGAGTCTTAACTTTAATAAAAATATGTTATTTTTTTTAAATCAGTATTCATGATGACAAAAATAATACATGCATTGCATTCAAGCGACCTGCACTTAATCAGTTTAAACATCTTAATGCAGCTGCACCTTGATCTAGTTGATCTTTGCAAATGTAAATATTGTCACCAGTGCCCCTTTCATAGCATCTTACACCTTCAAAACAAATTATACAAGCTGCTACCTGACCAGTGCACCTGACCAGAGTCCAAGTAGACTCTTCATTATTATATTTGGGTTCTATATGTAGCTGAGATGAATAATCTTTATTGTCCCCCAGCCAAATTGGAGGGTAGACAATGGAATTGTCTCTGTCTGCTTTCATTCATTCACATGTGTTACAACCACTTTCCTTTTCCATACAGTTTAGAACCGTCATTTTCATTATTACTGTGAATATCACATTATTAGCATATACAGAGACCTACAATGTCAACTGATACGTGAGCTTGCATAGCAATTTTTGGGGAATTCACTCATGGTGACAGCCTCTGTTGTAGCTCAATGTGCAGCGTCAGATTCTTGCTGGTTTGTACCCAGATCGGGGCTATACTTAAAAGGGCACACCATGCTACAGGGACCTGGAGGTGCTGGGATCATGTCCCAGACTTTTCTAGAACAGTAATACCTACTTGATGTATATGTTTCAGCCATTATTGGCTAGAGAGAACCATTATGTCATCACATGAAAAGAAAGGACCAACAAGACTGGAAAATTAATATAGTTATGTTTTCTTTCGCATAAATATTCCCTGTCTTTCCCTGTTACACCGATCTTGCTAGAAGCTTTAAAAATTGTGACACTTTGGTCTTTCATTTTTTTTGCCCAAGATGGTCTTCTGGCAATGTTTTTATCAGGCGTTCATTGGATTAACAGAAAATGTGCAATATGCATCAAAGGTGCATAAATTTGGGAATCCTTGTCATTGTGTTTATTTGAATACCTGTAACCAGGTTTCGAAATTAACTTTTTCATCCACCAGCCAAACAGCTAGTGAATGTTTAAATTTTACCAGCCACTAAATAGGTTACTGGTGAGTGAAGCATATCTACAAGGCACCTGCATATTTTACCAACATTTGGCTGGTAAATGGTGCTAATTTTGGACCCTGCCTGTAACTACCTAGCACTGATTAACTGGAACACACAATTGGTTTGGTGAGCTCATTAAGCCTTGAACTTCATAGACAGGTGCATCCAATCATGAGAAAACGTATTTAAGGTGGCCAACTGCAATTTGTTGTTCTCTTTGACACTCCTCTGAAGAGTGGCAACATGGGGGCCTCAACACAACTCTGAAATGACCTGAAAACAAAGATTGTTTAACTTTATAGTTTAGGGGAAGGCTACAAAAAGCTATCGCAGAGATTTAAGCTGTCAGTGTCCACTGTGAGGAACATAGTGAAGAAATGGAAGACCACAGGCACAGTTCTTGTTAAATGTACAGTATGTAGTTTTTGGCCGCTAGGGGTCTCTCAATCAAACAATAGCAAAAGATGTACATGGATGATGTCGGGACGTAGCGTGGGATCATGGGTTTTGTTATCGTCGTCAATGACAACCTTCCAATCAGGCGTCTCCGGCAGAAAAAATGTTCAATAACAAAGTAATGTTTTGTTAAAAATATTATAACTTTATTTATGTTATGTTTGGTGGTTCCCTGTAACTTAGAGCAACTAGAGTAGTCAAAGGTTATATGACACCATTGACAGAAGACATTATGAAACGTCCCGTGTCTTCGAATTATATTACAAATTTCTCTGGGTTTGAAAGTTGGTGGAAACATTTAGGATAATGTAATAACACAACTAAGAAATATATATAATATAGGTATAGTGATGTTTGCTTTTTTAATGCAAAGTACATCTTTTGTTATTGTTTTGGAAAACTACATATTGTACCTTTAAGGCCAGAGGTAAAATGCCGGGAGAGGCAAAGGATGGTGTGAACAGTCAAAAACAACCCACAGACCACCTCCAAAGTCTTACCCCATAGAAGTCGTATGGGAGAGTGATGTGGAATAAGCCTTTCTGCACACACGCCACAAACAGTGTCGCTTGAGGTATGCTAACGCACATTTGGACAAGCCAGCTTCATTTTCAAGAAGGTGCTGTGGACTGATGAAACAAAGATGGAGTAATTTGGTCATAACAAGGGGAGTTATGCATGGCATAACAAACACTTGCTACCCACAGTCCACAAATTTGGTGGAGGTTCCATCATGCTCTGGGGCTGTGTGGCGGTACTTAGAATCTTGTTAAAGTTGAGGGTCGCATGGATTCACCTATATATCAGCAGATACTTGCGAATAATGTAGAGGATTTTGTCACAAAATTAAAGTTACACCGGGGCTGGATATTTCAACAAGACAACGACCCAAAAACCTGCTCAAAATCTACTCTGGCATTTATGCAGAGGAACAAGAACAATGTTCTGGAATGGCTATCCCAGTCCCCAGACCTGAGTATTATTGAAAATCTGTGGGGTGATTTGAAGTGGGGTGTCTATGCTCAGCGACCATCAAACCTAACTGAACTGGAGATGTTTTGCAAGAAGGACTGGTCCAAAATACCTTCATCCAGAATCCAGACACTCATTACAGGCTATAGGAAGTGTCTAGAGGCTGTTATTTCTGCTAAAGGAGGCTCAACTAAATATTGATGTGATATTTCTGTTGGGGTGCCCAAATTTATGCACCTGTCTAATTTCATTTTGATGCACATTGCACATTTTCTGTTCATCCAATAAAACTACTGAAATGTTACTGTGTTCTTAAGTTATATAGATCAAAATGAAATTGCTGATCCAAACACCCAATTATAAGTGAAATTCATGGAAATTGGATGTGACTAACCTGGCATGTCACCCTGGCATTGCCCAGACCACAGCCTTTCTCGGGAGACGGTTCTGGTGGCCCACCATGAGGGAGGACCAATAAATATGTGTCAGCCTGTCCTACCTGTGCCCAGAACAAGGGGACCAACCAGCTCAGTACAGGTCTTTTTCGGCACCTGACTGGTATCCTCTAGACATGATGCTTGCCATTCCAGCCATAGAGTTCAAACTTTGTTTCATCAGAGCACAGAATTTTGTTTCTCATGGTCTGAGAGTCCTTCAGGTGCCTTTTGGCAAACTCCAGTCTGGCCACTCTACCATACAGGCCTGATTGGTGGAGATCTGCAGAGATGGATGTTCTTCTGAAAGGTTCTCCTCTCTCCACAGAGAAACGCTGGAGCTCTGTCAGAGTTACCATTGGGTTCTTGGTCACCTCCCTGACTAAGACCCTTCTTCTTTGATTGGCTGGGTGGCCAGCTCTAGGAAGAGTCCTGGTGGTTCCAAACCTCTTCCATTTATGGATGATGGAGGCCACTGTGCTTATTGGGACCTTCAATGTTGCCACACAGCCATGCATTACGCCCCTTGTTATGACCAAATAACTCCATCTTTGTTTCATCAGTCCACAGCACCTTCTTCTAAAATGAAGCTGTCTTGTCCAAATGTGCGTTTGCATTAGGGATGGGACGGTATGAAAATTTAATATCACGATTATAGTGACCAAAGTTATCACGGTTATCAATATTATCACGGTTTTGGTAAAATTAGATGGAAATGTAAAAAAACAGATACACACACACACACACTGAAAACATTTCAACAAGTTTTATACTTGGAAATCAACAAACTACAAATACATTTAGCAGCTCTAAGCACTTTTTATTTTACTATAGTCTACCAT
>JACXGM010036325.1:0-11420 GCA_016801145.1 Umbra pygmaea
TTGTACATTTACTTACATCTACCTCTTTCAATTTTGACTGTATTTTCTATCTTTCTTCCTTACTCTACAATCTGTGTAATTCTTGTGTATTTGTATTCATGTGTAACTATGTCTGTACTTGCACCTTTTTGCTTTATCTTGGCCAGGTCGCCGTTTTAAATGAGAAATTGTTCTCAACGTGCCCACCTGGTTAAATAAAATAAAATAAATAAAAATCAAACATGATTTTGGAAGAAAACACACTGCTTATTTAGGTTTAGTCAGAAAATGTAAGTTGGCTAGAAACAGATTTGAACATTTGTCATTGATTTGTTGTTATTTGAAGATACTCTGAGTTCTTTCAAGGGCGCAACCCTAAATTAGCTACCTTAGCAAGCTATAAGAACCCTAGCTTAGTTGACTGCTTACCGTCAGTGTGTGCTTCATTGCCTGGAAGTGTAGCTAGCTGCCTGAAGAAGCAAAAAGTTATTTTCAGTTTGTGACGGCCTATCCAGCAGCAGCGCAATTTAGCCTACAGAGCACGAGGGCAGACGTAAAAAATATCTACACAGGGTGAAGTAGATTCACGAAACTGATTGTGTTCTGCTGACTCGCAGATGACTTAGATGAGACATAGACCCCCCCCCCCCCCAATGTTTTTATTGCAGATCTACACGATTCACATGGATGACCTATTTTGAATTAGAAATTGCTCATTTCGCCAAAAGAGGGCAAGTTTGCACCCTGACACTACCTCTGCAATCTAAAAATCATTCATGGGATCAGCAAGTAAAGCTTTGAATCATGAGCTTTTACAGCAAAAAAAATGAATTTGTTACATATACATGTTTTAATAAGTTGATCAAAATGAAAATAATGAATAGTGTCTTAAATATATATTGTTAATGAATAAACAATTTGACCTTTTCTTAACAACAGAAAAGGATTGAGTTAGTGCTCCTTAACATTCTACTGAGCATCTTTCAAAAGCTGAGTTCAATACCTTTTCCATGTGATATTTCCCAGCATGCTCTGCTGTATGTTGAAATTCTGGAAATGTTGAATTATTTTACATATTGAACATAAGCTGAATTTAGAACATGACTGTATTTTCTGAATCACTTGTCCTCAACAATGATAAGTGGTTGGAAATATCTGGCAACCATTTTAGCCAATTCTTCATCTATCATCTTCTTCGATGAGGTAATGGCCTTTGGCAAGTACTGGCCTACGAAGGTCTGGGTGGCAGTTTTTTATTTTGCAGCACTGGATTTGCAGCACTGGATCTAGTTGCAGACGTTGTAGCAGTGGTCCCTGACTCTGAGGTAGTAGAGGAATCATTAGCATCAGGTAACACACTAACAGTAACATTCAGTTGAGGCAACAGGACTGTTCAATGTTTCGTTTTTACATGCCTATGGAGATTGAAGATGGAGCCAGAACGAATTGATAGCGTTGCATTGCAATTACTGCATACTGCATTTTAGTTGTTTTTTGTGAAAAAAATATATATTTAAATATATATATATATAAGATATTTTAGGAGTGTCACTCATGTTGGCATCCTAGTAGCTACTGAATATTTTCGCCAGTGTCACGCATGTTTTTAATATAGACTGTATAAAAATCTATAATTGAACGCAGTCACATATTTACAGATTGTGTATATCACAAGATGGTAATACAAATTAACAATTTAAAAAAAGTGTTTTATGAGTTTTAGAGTTAAAAAATATACGATTAAAAGTTTTCATGTATATATAATTATACATATTTATAAATATCCTATCATTTTCCATCATTGGCCAATTACAAAATTTGCATGGACATTTCTGAGTAGAATGGAAGTAAAATACAAGTTAAAATAGGCTAAATTAAGTAATTTGACAACTTAATATTTACTAAACATTCATGAAATTTAAGTAGATTTACTTTAATTAAGCTTGTTAGTCATGTGGGTTATACTTATATAATAATTGAGTTAGTCTGACTATAAAAGAATCACAGATATTACTCAATAATGGCTGAGTTGGAACTACTTAAAAAAGTCCATGCAATGTTAAGCCACTATATATTTTTTAGCCCATTCCTGACACAGTGCCTTAGTTTTGCCACAAGGTACATTTGCATGCACCGATCTGAACGGGTTTGTTATTTATAGTTTGTCATTTGCACAAAATCCATTTGCACAATTATGTTAAATAGTCCATATTTTTTACCTTGCCACTTTATATACCAATTAACCTACATATAATTCAGAATTCTGTTGTACTAACTGTACATATATTTACATAGTTTAGTTTTTATTTTTATTCTTCATGTGTAACTTTGTTATCTTGCACCTTTGCGCTTTTTATCTTGGCCAGGTCATAATTTCAAATGAGAAACTGTTCTCAACGTGCTCAATTGATTAAATAAATAAAATAAAATGCACAACCAAAAAAGTACTTTCAACATTCTTTTTGACCATGCTCTTGCATCAATGGTAAGGTGTTCTATTTGATGCCACAGCTGTCAATTACATTTGAAATCCAGCTAATACATCAATAAAGAAAACGTTTTTTGGAACTAGGGTTTGGTTCACATTTTGAATTCAATTTCTATGAGATGGACCCCAAAATGGTTGAATTAGTAGCTGTATGTGATAAGTGCTAAATGTAATGTTTTTAAATCAACATAATTATGTAGAGAAAGTATGAGACATAGCCATTCTATTCCAAGGATGACAAGTATCCCCCCACCCACCTATTTTATACATTAAAGCTGCATTGTGTAAGAATTGCTCCCATCTAGTGGTGAAATTGTATGTGACAAGCAACTGAATACGGTTCTAGCCCCTCGCGTTATTATACCAGCAACGTGAACCTGGATATTAGTTTTTTTCTTTCAAAACAACAGCAGTTTTTGATTCACTACACAGCCTGTGAATTGTAACCAAATGCAATTGTATTGTGTGTAAAGAAACAATAAGAGCATGTGATAGCAAAAAATAAAAATGTAACATGTTTTATTAATAAAAGTAACAAATATGCTGTACACACAATTTGATTGAATAAATTGTCAGTGTCTCATGTGAAAACACGATTACATTTGAAAAACATTCACTAGAGTCTGTTTTATTTCAACATAATACTAATTTTAGCAAAACATGAACATGGACACTACCTATGCAATTTTTTTATTTTTTTTTAATAGATGTCAGTTGCGTGGATCTGAAAGAAGATCCAGATCACATGCTTCTTTCCAGCCCAGTGCTAACGAGACAGCGCGTTCACGATGTCAAAAAATTTATAATAGTTTCTAAACACAACATACCATCAGTCAATCAATTATATATTCATTATCTGATATTCTCCCTGATTGAGAATATACTATAGACCGAACAAAGTGTTAATTTAGAAAAAGTCAGCTTTTTTTTAAGTTAAACATTTTTACACACCCCTCTTTGCAGACTAAAAGCAGGAAGTGGGGAGCGAGTAGCCTTGTCAGTAGAGAGGTAAAAAAAATTTAAACAATGCAACTGATGTTTACTATACAAAATATATATTTTATGTACCAAAAGCAGTTGGGCTTCATGATTTGGGTTTTTCTTTGTGAAGAACATTTAATTTTTACGCAAATGTTCATTATTTCACAAAGTTGTATTCAAACGTCTTCATCTGCACATTTATAGAATTTCGTCGGAGTTCCCCTTTAAGTGCCTTAATCAGGGACAGAATGACAGATTTGAAAATGTTTACATTTTGAGACATGGCTGTTTAGCATGATTCCCGTCTGCATGCCATGCCCTGCTAGGATCACTTCATGCTCACCTGCAGCCTTACCACATGAAAAACAATAGGCAACAGTAGACAAATAGTCCAACTAAGAACACAGTGGAGTTATACATTCTGCAGAAGAACAAATTATATTTAGGAGGCCAAAAAGCATTTCCTCTACAGAATCTTTTTTCACGCTACAAGGGATACGAACTCGTTATGAGAGTAAGAGAGACCTAGAAAGAAAAAGAGAAGAAAATGATTCAACGCTTATGTGGGTGGAAAAGGGAGACCTCCGTCCTACAGATACGAGTTGCTGTGCATGTCTCCTTATTGGCTAGTTAGCAAAATGGGCCCACAACACCATATGCTGGATCTGTGCATTAAAACGTGTGGGTGGGGGTGAATCAATACAAAAATCACTACACCTTAGTCAAACAGACTTCGCTGCAAATGCTTTAGCGGCCTCGACAAGTGATCTCACACCTTGCCTTAACGCCATCATTTGAGGACTGCAGTTTCCAGCCTGGCCCACAGAGACTGTCGCTGGTCCCGCATTGCGCCGTGGAGACTAGCAAGGCTGCGTGCCCATGCATGTGGGTCAGAGCCATGGCCCATTTAAGAAGGGAAACACTAGCAGCTTGCAGCAGTCGTCAGGGCTGATTTTGCCTCATGACATTTGTCTGTCAGTCTGAGGTTACAAGACTGCAGTTCTCTATCCATCTCCCATAAGCAACAAAAAGACTGAAGTCACAGGTGAAGGTCGCTGTGAAGGAATGAGATAGCTGCACTTAAAGCATGGCCCTGTCTCCACCCAGTACTGCTGGCCCTGTTGTAAAAAAGTACAAGCTGTTTAAGTAAATGACCCCAGGAGTAATAGCTTAGAGTCATGCAGGTTTGCTTTGGCGAGGGTGTGGCCCAGTTTAGGGGATTACCCCGAGGAATGTAGTGTATGTCCCACCCTCAGGCCCTATCTCCTAAATTGGGTAAGCTTACAGTATGAAGTTCAAGAGTTCAAGTCCATGAGAAAGCAATGGTTAATATAAAGCTCTGCATTCCGGGATGGAATGCAAATGTAGCAAGTAAGTGAGTTATGACTTTGACAGACACCTACCAGAAGCCCTAAAACAAGATGTATACTATTGAGCAAAGTATATTAAAAAAAATGTTGTACATATTTTTTAACCAGAACCTTTGCTTAGTAGGACAAAGCATGTGCAGTCCTACCCGTTTTGCAGCCCAGAGCTTGCCTGTGTTTTGAGAATGCAGCTTCACAGAGATGACAAGAATACCTTTTTTGCAAAAAAAAAGTGTTTTGATAATATTAGTTTGAATTCAGGACAAAGCTTCACATTGTGCATATGAGCATTTGGCAGCCATAGTCCTCCTAGTCAGAGCTCACTTAAGCTTACCTACCGTCCTTCTTTGTTTACAGGCACTACCGTTTAGAAAGATTACATGACATTATTGTAAGGGAACACAAGGGCACAATCAACACGGTGGGCTATGGCTGGATCCCAAATAGCATCATATCATAAACAGTGCACTAGGAAATAGGATCAAAACTGGGTCGGCATCCTGAGATGTCTGAGAAAGAGAAAAATTGTAAAAACAACAGCAATTACTAGTGTTACTCCGGCTTACTGTTTCTTTTGACAACTCCCGACAGCGAAACCTGATAGGCTGAGGAAGCGTTGGTGAACAGGATGCTTGTAAACGCTCACTCAGGCATGTAACACTGATGGAGGAGATAAGGCACATGGAGGTGAGGAATGAATAAGCTCACAACATCATTATGCTGGATCTGTATGTGCCGAGTGCCTTAAAACAGGAGCACTGAATTTGTTTCACCCCTTAAAATCACTGTCAATACGATTACATGGACAGAACTGAGATCAGCATTTCTACTCTTAGCAATTGATATTGAGAAGGTACATCAAGTTACCTTTTCAATGCGGGGTGGGAAATTTACCGGCCACATACATTTTTTTATTCTTCTCAATTTAAATCTGTAAAAGAATACACACTAGCATCTTCTGAATTAATTAAATAAATTACATTTATTATGAATATATATTTTGTAAAGATGCCTTCCGCAATATTAGGCAATATTTATGCCTATAAAATTTGGGTAAAAAAAATACTAAGGCACTGTCAGCCTAAAATGTGTCCCCAATTGGTACTTTGCTTCTTTCTCATAGCTGTCTAGGCTTGTGTTCTCACCTGTTCTACTGTGTCTAGACCCCTCATACTCAAATCTGCCATTCAAATCCAGGAACACTCCATTTTTCATTACAACCCTCTAAACCAGCAGGCGCCGCCCACATAGAGTAAGATTTGAGTATCCCTGGTCTAGAGGTGTGGCCCACCCTGCAACCTCATTAGATGCCAATGTACAGCTCTACGTGTACTTCCTCCACTGTGAACCACTCATCACACACGTGGGGATTCCCTGCCTGACGCTAGGTAAAGAAATGGTCACCATAGTGGTGAGAAACCCCTTTGGGTTTCAAGCTTCAGTAAGAAAATGGTTCTACTTAGACTGTGCATATAATATAAACAAAATACAGTTGTGCTCATAAGTTTACATACCCTAGCAGAAAATGGGAAATTTCAGCATTGACTTTGACAACGTGACTGTTCATGTAAAAAATCAGGCTAATAAGAATAGTGATCATATGCAGGCTGTTTCATATTTGACAGGTATAAATGTTTCTCTTTAACACCTAACATTTGCCATAATATTGCTAGAATCAGGATTTACTTTTATAATTAATTTCAACTTCTAATAATCTGTATGGAAAACATGTCTGGGAATACTAATAAAGTAATCAAAGTATTGCCTTAATTACCTCCAATTCAAACTACAGGTAGATGCTTCATCAGCAAAGAAACCAAATATAATACAACATGAAATAAAGAATCGATATTGTGGTGAAATAAAATGGCTGATTAACAACAGATTTGTTACTATTATTCAATTGTTTGCACATGAGATGTTGAACATGTACCTTAAAAATATTGAACAACTGTCAGCCTCCCTTTATGTTGAAACGAGAGCCCTGCTCATTAGTATCCAATCATAACCGAAGACTCAACAAAAGCAGCCACCTGTGTCTAATTAACAGCAGAATCATCCAATTGAGCGCTTAACATTCCTCATCGTGTGAGTGGCATGGTTAATTGTTTTAATTTTCTCACATTACAGATAATGACATTATATGATCACATATTTGAGTCAAATTCCTTATATCCGTAAATATTGTCTATATGTTTTGTCCTCAAAATATCATATCTTAGAGAGTTTGGCCAATATATTTAACTTAATAGATGGCTGTGCCATGGCCTGCTAAATTAGCAAAATAACTTGTTTCATGTTGATAAGTGCAGATATTGAATGTGTCACTGACTCGCCAATTCATTTCTGGAAATAGCTAACATTTGTGACAAATCATTTCTGTCCTACGGGAGAGAATAGTACCTGAAAAGTCAAATCCATTTAATGTTGAAAACAGCCCAGGAAAATATAACATGATGGCACAGTACACATTACAAAAACAAGTAGGGAAACATGAGGATCAGCTAAATGATGGAAAAGTGAACGTCTACAACAGGGGCTTTCAAATCAGGTGTTAAAAGGCCTACATGTTCACATTATTTCCATTATATCCTTACAACGGGACCGAGTCAGACCTGGGAGTCCAGGAGCATTCTACCAGGTAGTAACAATAACCTTTTATGGACCTCAAATTCACCTCTAATATTTAGCAATTTGAAATGTTACCTAGAAACTTGTGCATGATTTCCCATTTTATTATTCAAAAGGATGCATAGCTGGGGCGCAAATGGCTCAGTGGTTAGGGAGTCAGACATGCAGTTGGAAGGTTGGCAGTTCAATTCCCAAATGTGCCAAATGTTGTGTCCTTGGGCAAGGCACTTAAATTACCCTAAATTGCTCTGGGGGAATGTCCCTGTACTGTCTGTATAAGCAAATTGTCAGCAAAATGAATAAAATATAAATTAAGAATATGCTTCTCGAAGATGACTGAATGTCTAAGATGTTGTAATGCTGTCAAAGTTAGTTACGACTTACACACTCCATACCAACAAGTCGGCCTGTAACATAATGGACCTAGCTTGTGTTTTGATGCACAGCTCACTGTTGAGGGAGAATGCAAAGCCTACTGCTTCTGCAGTTCAATCCCACCAGCCTTTGTGATCTGACTGGACTCTCTGTGGCTATCCCCCGCCTCGTGGGCACTCTTGGGTCGGGTGACTGCGGTACCTCTTGGAACTCTGCAAGGAGGATGAAAGGCATGGCTGTTCTGTTCTAGGCCCAGAGTTTCTTTGTCTCGCCTCGCGCCTCTAGACACCTCTCTCCAAGGTTACACCTTTGAATGGACCCCTTCATAGCTCTGTGTCACACCTCCCGCTTACAAACATGCCTTTCTGTGCCCAGACAACCTTGTCGTTGTAGATGGTGGCAGATGAGCATACAGAAAGTCAGACAATTCTAATACAATGACCTGAAATTCATTCTCCACCTGTAACAGAACATCTTCTAGAAAAAAGCATGCAGCCGCAAGGAATATTTAATGTTCCAGATTAATCCATGCAGGAGATTGAGCTCAGACTCATTTTCCTGGTGAGGTTTTATTGAAAAGAACCCTAGGGTAGGGTGGAAATGGCTTGAAAGAACAGGTCAGCAGAATAGGGCTTCCCCCAGATTACCAGCTGAAGAACATTCTGAGCTTGATGCCATGATTAAGAGGACACACGGTTTCTGAACGGATCATAGGCTTGAAATCAGTTCCTCTTAATCTGACAAAATGGCACTGTTCATCTCTGTTCTGGAGTACAAAATCAGCAGACTTCAGTGAGTTTAAGAATAATATAGAATTTTATTTAAATTCTATTCAAATGCACCTCATGCTGAATGACACAATTGAACCTTATAATGCAATTTTGGACTAGACAGCTAAATAGGCTAACGTCTGGAAAACAGGTAGCTGCACAGCGCAGTTATAAACTGCTCCCGAATGCCGTCACCTGCACTCTCAGAAAAGAAGGTATGAGAAAGTACTTAAGATGGTAAAAAGCTTGTCACTGGGGCTGTATCCTGCAAGGTATGAATATTCTACCCTTCAGCATGGGTCCGTATTGTTACTATTGTTATCTGTACCTCTAAAGGGCCACTTATGTACCAAATCTGTACACATTTAGTGCCCCAGGGATCATATTTGTATCTTTTCATTTACTTATGTGACCAGTGTACCTTGAAGTACAATTCTGCCCCTCAGGGTACATAAGTGGCCCTGTAGAGGTTCAGATATCAATGGTAAAAATATGGACCCATGCTGAAAGGTAGAATATTTGTACCTCGCAGGGTACAGCCAGAGTGACAAGCGCTATACCATTTTAGGTACATTCTCGTACCTTCTTTTCTGAGTGTGCGTTAAACACAGCGTTTGAGACAAGTAAACTGTAATAAACTGACAGTCAACTGGCCAATTGTTGTGCAATAACTCACCAGGGCTTTAATAATATCAAAAGTGGATGCCAAGAAAAAACAGCTGATGCCCCAATAAATACAGCAGCATATTCAACCATGTTAGCTCTGAAAGACGTAGAGCTGCCAAAACGTGCGTAGTTGTAGATAGAGGTTATTCCATGCTATGCGAAGATTGGTAAAAGTGGTGCAGAGACAAATAAAGTAGAGGGCTGGATGCCATGATTGCCAAAAAAGAGATTATTCTTTACACATGCCATTCACGATTTATATTAAAAACATTCTGTAAATATAGCATTCTGGAAACATAGTTTTAAATCTTGCTGAACATGTTTTATTCAGCAGACTCCTGTGAGTTCCCAGTATTAGTACAGTGTACAAGGAGCAATTTACTGTTGTGTTAAACATTATTCCCCTGCTTTGACCTGAAATGTGGCCTTAAACTGTAATAAACACTGCCAAACCCTTGTTTTGTGTCCTTTAAATAAGGATTTGAAAAAGTACTGCAGTGGTGCACACTTACTTCTAAATAGGTAGAGCACTGTGTGTGACGTACGACTATTGTTAGGCAAGATACCTGCTCCAGTTTCTCTGGTCATTCATCATTGTCACTGGGTATGTTTCCAAAGTTTATCGCTGCTATTGCTGATGCAGTCTTAAAAATAAAGGGAGCCTGCCCTCCCTTGGCTCTACTGCAGTTGTTCACTGTGTAAGGTTATGTCAGGGGACCTGCTTTAAAGGATTTTTTTTCCTTTTTGAACAACAACCTCTACACTATACTCTGCTAATTTGGATGATGACGGCACATTTGGAATTATGATTTGTCTTAGTGAAGTATGATTTACCGTAAGTCTTTACATGGTAAAAACAAATGCTGAAAAAGCATCCTAATAAATATAAAGCATCAATCCTTTTTGCCGAAGTTCACAAAGAACGTCCAGATCATTTAACAGCATGTTGAATGCAACGCTGTAATACAACCTTGCTATTAAAACTAGTACTGCATACACAAAAAAAAAACATTCACCTAATCAAAGTTTCCTGTTTTTATCTACACAATCAATGATGGACACACATATAAATGTTAGTAATGGTAATTAATTAAATAATAATAATAAACTGGTGGCAGAGATCACATCAGGAGCCCTCTATGACCTTTAGCTATAAAGTTCAAGCCTGTCTGAGTCTGGCATTGTGTGGAGAACTTACAGGCACTATAATTGCCCTGATCAGTCTGTCATTTGAAAGGCAAAATACTCAAGTTGTGTATAATTAACATATCTGTTGTACATTACCTATAGATAATGTATACACCTACCTGCTCCTGTGGTGGTATCTTTAGAAGAATGGATGATTTTCATAAGAAAAGCATTGTACTTGTATGTATGAATACATTTGATCACACACAGACAATCAGTACGGTAGACAGTATAATTATCAATTTACTATAATTACACCTTGTAATTGAAAAATATTAGGAATGTATCAAGCTATAATGAAACATATTTGGAATACCAACAAATGTATTAAAGGGTAGGGGCGTAACACATACATTTTATGAGGCCCTGGAACTGTGCCACTATTGTCTGTAAAGATCCGCCCATATAATTAACATATGGGGGTGACCAGCTGATATAGTAGAATAAGTTATATTGAGAAGTTTGGGAAAATCCCTCCCAAGGGGTTAGCATAACGTGATGTCATGTGGGTCTAAAACTCTCTGATCATCAGTCGAAGCCCTGTCTGGACTCTGCTTTATTGATCTGTCATTATGTTTGTCATTAAAGTCTATTTGGGTTCAGAATCTCTTGTACATTTTCTCTGTTGGCAGGACAGTAAGAAACTGTCAGTTCTTCCCCCACTGGCAGGACAGTAAGAAACTGTCAGTTCTTCCCCCACTACCAGGACAGTACGAAACTGTCCGTTCTTCCCCCACTACCAGGACAGTACGAAACTGTCCGTTCTTCCCCCACTACCAGGACAGTACGAAACTGTCCGTTCTTCCCCCACTACCAGGACAGTACGAAACTGTCCGTTCTTCCCCCACTACCAGGACAGTACGAAACTGTCCGTTCTTCCCCCACTACCAGGACAGTACGAAACTGTCCGTTCTTTCCCCACTACCAGGACAGTACGAAACTGTCAGTTCTTCCCCCACTACCAGGACAGTACGA
>JACXGM010036326.1:0-11438 GCA_016801145.1 Umbra pygmaea
GAGAGAGAGAGAGAGAGAGAGAGAGAGAGAGAGAGAGAGAGAGAGAGAGTGTGAGTGAGTGAGTGAGTGAGTGAGTGAGTGAGTGAGTGAGTGAGTGAGTGAGTGAGTGAGTGAGTGAGTGAGAGAGAGAGAGAGAGAGAGAGAGGGAGAGAGGCGACATAGAGGACATAGAGAAGAAAGGGCAAACACAGCTGACGAGTGAAGGCTGAGTCTTCTGTCAGAGACGATGAGAGTAATCAGGATAGATCTGCATGTAGCGGCATCGCTCTGGAAATCCATCCACTGATAAAGCACCTCTCAGGGCATCTCACCACCACACTGCACGCTGACGCCACTCTTTCATTTCCATTTAGGAAAAATGAAGCTGCAATTTACACCCAATCAGAGAAAGAGGGGGAATGCAGGAGACGTGGCTAAACGGCACAATAGTCCAGGCCTTCCTCCCTCAGCATGATTTATGGGACAGTATTTCCCTATATTTCTCTGGCGATAATAGGAAAATACAGCAATATATCTGAAAATGTCAGGCCATTTTGTTATCACCTTGTAGATGTATCAGAATACAAGATCTTTAACGGAGAGAGGGAGAGAGAGAGTAACAGAAAGAACGTAGAAAATGAGAGTGAAAGTTAAAATATGCAACGCTCATTTTCCATTACATTAACACATTTCATTCTCCAACGCGGAATGGAAATTGTTTTTTAGGAAGTCTGCGTGGTCAAGGAGGTTCGGAATATTTGTTGATTGGGACTAAGTCTCTGTGTTCATGCTAACTGACCCACAATTACCTACTGGGCCTGGTCAAAATGAGAACATTATAAAAGGAATAAGGTACCATTTGAAATGCATGTCATCCAATGGTTTTGACCAACATGACTTTCCAAGCAACCAGCCTAGTTATCTACTATAGAGCTGTCTTCTGCAGGTTCATCTGATGTCATTTAAAAACCCTGACCTTCAGGCCATTGTGTGCGTATGTGCGTATGTATGTGTGGTTGTGCATTGAGATTGTATTGCTTTCAGAGCCCTATCTATTTGTAGACATCAATTTCATTGTGATAAAGGTCTCTAGGCTCTCTGATTTTCTCTCTCAAACACACTCTCTGCCCCCCTGCACACTGCCTCCCGCTACACACACTGTACCCCCATACACACACACTGCACCCCAATACACACACTGTACCCCCATACACACACACTGCCTCCCGCTACACACACTGTACCCCCATACACACACACTGCCTCCCCCTAGACACACTGTACCCCCATACACACACACTGCCTCCCCCTAGACACACTGTACCCCCATACACACACACTGCCCCTCCTACACACACTGTACCCCCATACACACACACTGTACCCCCATACACACACACTGCTCCCCTACACACACTCTACCCCCATACACACACTGCATCCCCATACACAAAACACTGCCTCCCCCTACAAACACACACTGCCCCCCCACAAAGAGGGAAAACGTCTCCCTCATTTGTCTCCTCATCTCTCTCAGCGTGTCTCCAGAGGAGGTGTCTGTTTGAGGAATGTGTTCCACTTGGGAGGTTGCATTTACATGATGAATTTGGATGATTCATTATTTATGTAGAAACACACACATATAGTATGCACGAATGCAGACACAAACACATACCCACATAGGTAGACATTCCCACAAACACACACACACACACATACTACACTCTAGTAGCTCAAGTTTCCACCTGCGACCGCTGAACTTTAATCCTATCACATTTAGCTAGTTAAAATAATATTAGGATGGAAGTGGTTTAGACAATGACCCTCTGTTCTACTGTAGACTCTCTGTAATACTGTAGACTACTAATAACACTGCATAAAATATCAAAATAAACTATAAAACTATATTTAAAGGGATATTTGCTTGTAATATGTGATTAAATCTGCCAATGGAACCAAAGAAATTACACAGATTTTCAGGGCATATTTACTAAAAACAAATGTTATTATCTAATACAAATAGGGTAAGATGGGGTAAATAGTCTTAAGAACAATGTCTAATTGCTGTTACAAAATCACAAAGTTTGGGAAAATGTTGATCATGGCCATCCTTACGCAAATGAGTTATGAAACAAATGGCTAGAGTTAACTTTTTTTAATTATTTGATTAAATGTTCTATTTTCAGAAGAATATATTTTTTTAAGTACTGGGGTAACCAGTTGGCCATCTGCATTAATGTAGACCCTCTGTACTACTATAGACCCTCTGTACTAATGTAGACCCTCTGTACTACTGTAGACGTCTGTACTAATGTAGACCCTTAGTACTACATAGACCCTCTGTACCAACAATGTAGACCCTCTGTACTACTGTAGACCTTTGGTACTAATGTAGACCTTCTGTAGTGATGTAGACCCTCTGCACTATTGTAGACCCTCTGCACTACTGTAGACCCTCTGTACTGATGTAAACCCTCTTTAGTAATGTTGATCCTCTGTGCTAATGTAGACCCTCTGTACTAATGAATAGCAGCCACTATGTACTGCTGTAGACCCTAGTACTGAATTCAGTATATTTTTCACATTTCCACTAATGTTGTCTTTCGATGACTGCTGACATAAAGCAGTACTTGATGAGCCTCTTCGATCTAGTGCATCAGTAGCACTCTAACCCTTACCCACTGTAAGTAACTGCTAAATGATTAAGAAAAAAACTCCTCTACGTAGATTTACACTCTGCAGCTTCCCCTGGCAGCTTCCTCACAACAAAAGCTGGTGCATTTTGAAGACCAGACAACAACATCAAACCAACTTCCTCTTACATGAACACTAGTCTCGCTTGGCCAGAGCTTGGGTAACAGTACAATGTCCGTTGAGAATGCTAGGGTTTGTTTGCACATTCGGAAATTGTAAAATAAAAAGTTCCAGTGAGTTTTCTGTTCAGCTTTTCTCTTCAACTTTTTCATTGGTTAGGCAGGGCAGAAACTTCGGCGGGAATTGTGCTCATGCAATTTACAAAGCTGTAGTTTAAAGGCAGTGACGTCACCTCCCTTTTTTTTTTTTTAATATGAAGTTGTCCAGTCTCCTATACTGTAGCCATTGAAAGACTGTGGAAATTGTTGTCTGGAATGCAAGACTACATGCACACACACATGCACAGACCAGTAGCGGTTTTTGGCACGGGAGAAGCGGGTTTTTCATGACACATGGGGGCGGCACGAGCACTGAAAAAAACAAAAACCCTCTGCGCCGCGAAGTGGTTTTCTATTATCCATAATTTCACTGTGTGGGGAATTGGCCAATTGGCGCCCCCTGCAGCTGCTTACTGAGAAATTTAGAAAAAAGTAAAGAAGAGGAGGAGAAAGATAAAGGTATGCAACTATGTTCTCTCTGTATGATTACGGTATCCATGTCATGAATGAAGGGCTAATGTTAATTGGTGTGTATAACTCTTATGTTTGTTAGCCTTTTTGCTATGATGCTTTTTATGCTTATACAACAATAATCTGGTTTTAACTCAACAAACACGAGAACTAATTTTACCATAATATTGTGCTTTGCATCTAAAAAGTTCAGTTATTTTATTTCCATAATTTGTGTGTTAACATTAGGCCCTGTAATTAGTCAACGGAATTTTTTCAAATCTGTAAGTAGTTTCCAAGATGAACATTTGCTATTTTGCTACAACTGTATTTCGTGACAAAGTATAGTTTAACAAGTCATAACTAAAAGTGTGCCATGCATAGTATTTGAGGCAGAAACCAAGGAGCTAATGGTTCCTCCCTAAAATTTAGATTAATATAGCATGTAATGACAGATAATTAGCGTGTAAGTATATGTTTATGTAACCCTCCTGTTATGTTTGGAATCAATTTGACCCCAGGCTGTTTTAGCTGTATAAAACATAATTCTACTGTCTTTTGCTGTTAATTTCAATTGCAACTCAATTGCAATTTCAGGGGCACAATATTTTGGAGCATCCTCTGTCACTGGTCAGAGTCCCCACTACACAGGACACTGCTGGAATAGTCTCGACCCTTCAGGATGAGCTATCATCCATGTCCTTAGATACACGTCTCCACAAATATCTCTGCAAACATCTGATATTGAGGATTAAGAAATCATTAGCCGCTTTCCGACCAAGTAGTTACAGGAACGTAGTTATAGGAACAGTCCACTTCCAAACAGTTCTACTAACTACTCTCCCCAAAAACAGGTTTTGCTATTTGCATTCGCACTGGTCAAGTGGCCATAGGAACTGGTAGGAGGGATAAGGGAGTGACGCAAGCACCGCAATAGGCTTTTATAGCGTTGTCACTAGACTCTAGTGTAGCGCCACATACAAACATTAAACTGTAAAATGTTGTAACACTGGGTGTTTGATTGGAGATAAGTGTGTAAATCATCCAATGCGGATGATCTGGTTGTTTTCAGCCCAAGTAGTGCTGGGTTCCTTCTGCGGCTTGCTGTTTGTTTGTTCAGATTACGATGCTGAAAACGAAATCCAATACGATTTTATAAAAATAATGTTGTGTTGATAATGTCCTAATAACGGAGTTCGAACCGCGGCATTTAAAAACTAGGCTGGAGACGAAGGTAGTATTATACGCAACAGACAAATCAACGTGGACCTGGGAAAAGGGAAAATGGAAAGACCCTGCTCTGGAGTAGGAGCTAAAAAGGTTATAGGAACGGCAGTGCGAGGAACTAAATAATCCCGCAATTTCTTCTATCGGAACACGAGAAAAAAATGGTTATAGGAACGTTATGTTCTAGGAACTGCAAAAAGCCCTGCGGTCGGAAAGCGGCTTTTGCCTCTACTTCTCCCCAGCATGAACCTTCAGGTGGGTTTTTGCATATGTCTGTGTGTGTTCTAATGTAGGATTTGTGCAATTGAGAAATATAATCTTTTCTTTCCCTTATGTGTTATAATCAAATTTGACTGTTTGTGCAGAATTACTTTTTTTGGATGGGGTGCACTTGAAGGGGGTCTCGCCCAGGGTGTAATTCAATGTAGAACCGCCACTGGCACAGACACACACAAATAGCCCAGGTATATGTAGACATGGGTAATACTAAACTGAGCTATTTACTGTTTAGTTATGCTTTAAATGGCAATGGTTCTAAATCACTTTACCTTAATGACGGCTTTACAGTCATTACCTTTAATTCTGTTTCTATATTCTGTTATCAAATTCAGTGATGGAGGGGCAAACATTAATTTTATAAATATACTCTATATAGACCAGCATTTTTAGATTGTGTGCCAATAACCTAATCCCTGTACTGTCTAAACAGTCTGCATTTCATTGATCACTGTATCACTGTTGTGTAACATTTTTTTTAGTTTAGCACAACACACTTTATACTACGTTATGACCAACACATTCTCATGGCAAAATGTGAATAACCATATGTAATGGAAATTTCACCACGTTATGTAGGCAGACTTACGATATGGGCAATCAAAATATGAGTTTTTTTACATATTGAATCTCCGTTCTATAGGAACACCTACTAGAATAGGCCAATCACTTACAATTTAAAGGTTAGGATAAGGTGAGGTGAAGTTAAGGTTAGTGTAAGGTTAAGGTAAATTAAAGTTTTCACTATTCGTAAATGTACAGTATGAGGCATGTGAAATATCACATGTGGTTGTTTCTTTTTTTTACAATTTTGTAAGAGTTTTGTTCTCGCAATGAGAACCGCCTGTTATGAATAAAGTGAAAACTGATGACCCAGTTGTCTGGAGTTATAAACAGGATGTCGGTTATTTTGAAAACGTACTACATCTTGATTGGAACCCACAACAAAAGTTAAGGGTTTTTAGAATCCCTGTTGTCTTAATCTTGCATTGTTGAGCCTGGACTTTACATAGATAGTTTTTTACATAGATAGTTTTTTACATAGATAGTTTTTACATAGATAGTTTTTGTGCAGTGGTGGAATGTTTTGAGTTTTCACAAGTTCTTCTGTCAATCATCGACTGATATGGATCTTCAACACGTCTCTGTCTGTCAGACTGGAGAATGGAAGTTAAAACTAATCAATTTAATCCAGCATTAGCAATGACGGCACACAATCTAACACTAAAGATCAATAACTGGATGCATTCATCATTCATTCTTACTGTGTCTTTCATAAAATCTATAAAATACATTTAAACTGCAGTGCTATATTCAGTTAGAACCAGAGATTACTGTTTCAATTCAATATCCATATCCATTTTAAATTACACTGCTTTTCTTTTCTGTTGAAATGTCAGGGTCATCGTGTCCATCACAAATAGAGCTCTATTCCTTATGTAGTGCACTACTAATGCCTTACAGATCAGAAGTAGTGCACTAAGGAAAGGGTTCCATTTAGGACATTCCCACTGGAGTTTTCTACATGTTCCGCTGATGTTCTACTGGCCCTGGACGTCTTGTTAACTTGATTGTGCGTGTCTTTTTCTCTCTCCTTTTCTCTGCCTCTCCCTTTCACTGTAATTCTCTTTCGCCCTCTCACTTTCCATCTCGCTCCTGATTTGTCTATATTTCTGTCTCTCTTTTTCTTTGTGTATATCTTCCCTTCTCTCATCACCTCTCTTCATTTCTGTCCATCTCTTTAGCTGAAGTCAGCTAAAATACTAATTGAACTGTAGAAAAGTTCACCTGTCTCTTGGTAATTCCTTGGCCCCACCTCTCTATCAATAATGTACGTTCCAGCATATGTGAAGAATTCCCTGTGATACCAATCAACAACATGGACACACCGGCGCAGCTCAGAAACAACAACTGGCACAGGGTTAAAATGAGTTAGTCCCAAATGGCATCTAACTGCTCTAAACCAGGGCCAATGGGGCTCTGGTTAAAAGTACTGCACTGCAGAGTGAATATTGGCCCAATCGGGAATCAATGCGTAGAGGTTATTTTGACAAGTCAATAGGGCAGGTAGAAAATCAAACATGTTTAAGATGTACTGTATCTAATGCATCAGTTATATTGTAAATATGTTTCCTATAGATAGTCAACATGTATCCTTGATATAGTAAATGTACCAATTCTAAAATAAAGATATATTCTGTGCCAGAGTTTGGTGTAGTTGTCTGAATTTAGAAAAAGAAGTCTGCATTTATAGTTATGAGATGAATCTCATAATGCACCCTATTAGCAGACTGAAAGCAGGAAGAAGTCTGCAGAAAGGTAAGGAAATATACGTTTTAAACCACAGAACTGGCATTTATCATACAAAATGTATATTTTATGTATGAAAAGCAATTGGGCTTCAAGATTTTGGTGATTTCTTTGTAAAAGAACAATCGTTTTTCACGCAATTTTCATGAAGTTGTATCAAACGCATTCATCTGCACAGACCTATTTAACCTGTTGAAATATTACTGGCTCTAGCTCTACCCTGTGCTCCTAAAGTGAGAAAGCTGACTGATAAGCGAGAGTGTCAAATAATTACTTCAAATGATTTAGGAACATAGAACAAATTATAGAATTTCATCTTTGTTCCCCTTTAATATTTGCTAATACTTGATTGAGTCCATGAAACCATGTATTCTAACAAGTTGTTCAGTGCCTTTGGAAGATAAACAGCCCCACTACATCAAAGGTACACCACCATACTTCACAGATAGTATTGCATACTTTTCTGCATGGCTATCTTTCTGTCCCACCTCTGGTGTTTGTTCTCAAAAAGCTCTATTCTTATCTGACCAAAGAACCGCAGATGCAGGAGAAGGTGTTCTAGATTTTACTTAGAACCCGGAAAGAAACAACAACTAAGCCGACATCGGCCGTCTAATTCTAATTATATGGTTATAAGCAAACACACCTGAAAGTTGTCATCTGATGTAATCTTGTATTTAAATTCTCTAGACTATGAGTTTGATATCGGTTATTTGCCCTGTATGATGTATGTACACCCTGTGATGGGGTATGCAGGCATGCATGTTTTATATTTTTGTTTGATTCTACGATTAGAAAATGATGGATATTCATCCTGAGTAGGTTCAAATCTATGTATACTTGGTAGATTTATTTCTATGGTCCTCTGCTGTTGTTCAGTGAGTATTTCATCCGGAGAAGGTTTAAATCTATGTAAACACTGCTTTGTGCGCCAACTAGATTGATGGACAGCTTTGTTGTTTTGGGCATCACTGTCACCCATAACGAAGGACAGGCATGCATAATCAAAACTCTGGAGAGTTGGAGCAACCGAGGAAGGAGGGGCGCGTGGTCGGACATGACAGCATTAAAGTGTGGGACAAGACGCCACATTCGGAGTAGATTGTAACTGGTGGAAACTGGTGTGTGATATGCATGCACACTGTGTTTTAACTAACAATATCTTTGAGCGTAAGCCCTTTCTTCATTTCGTCCATATGCCACCTTTTGATGTGAATCCTCCACACAGTTTTATAAATAAGGCACCAGGCATTAAGGCAGCCTGTCCAGGTTTCAAGTCAGCCATCCATGGTCCAACATCAGTCTATC
Source organism: Umbra pygmaea (assembly GCA_016801145.1). NCBI lineage: Eukaryota > Metazoa > Chordata > Actinopteri > Esociformes > Umbridae > Umbra > Umbra pygmaea. Next base: position 8,463 of record JACXGM010036326.1, read on the forward strand.
CAGTCTCCAGGACAGTCCAGTTAAGTCAGGCCAGTTCCTTGCTAAGCCAATCTGGAGTTTGTTTACGCACCTGCCTACTAACTACCTACACTACCAACATTAACATGAGAAATGCATTTAACATTATCTCATTTGGGACACATTTTTGTTCTCAACCATATTTTTTGTATATTTTACTGAAGAGCAAAATTAATACTGTTGAATTCTCTTTTTATAGGTGGTTAGTATTGTTTTTTTTACAGGAAGCAGATGCAAGGAGGACAGGTATGTATGGGAGACAGACAGACAGGTGCACTGACAGTTTCATGTTTAGGAACTTTCATTTCCCAAACTAGTGTTGTTTATAGTGTTTTTGTACAGGTGGCTAAGACTTTTGAACAGTAGTGTATATTCAATTATAATTATAATTATATCACTTATAAAGCCTGTAAGTTTGAAAACAGACCTTTTCCATAGTTGGTTAATGTAACCATACCACACATGATCTGAATAAATTATTTTGTGTTGGATAAGCAGTGCGACAAAGAATCTGCCGGCTCGGCGACATGTGGTTGGATGAACCCTGTGAGCACCCTTCACAATCCTGCATCCGTCCAAAGCATTGTGGAGGTGCAGACAAGGCAGGGTTAGGGGGAAATGGACAACACCAATTGGGAGGGGACAAAATGGGGAAAAACACAACAAAACAATACTGTATTACTTGATATTTTTAAAATCTCCAAAAAAAGATGTTTACTCCACTTAAAGTGGCAAGAATAAGTATGTGAAGCATTTGGAATTACCTAGACTTCTGCATTCATTTGTCATAAAATTTGATCTGGTCTTTCATGTAAACTAGAGCAATAGATCAGGTTTTTGTTGGTCAATGGCTGAGTTCCAATGCTTCAAGATACTACTACGCCAAGAATTATCCTGAACACACCTCCCTGTGAGACCAGCACTCCCATGGGCACAAAGACACAGTTAATGGTTCATAATGAAACTGTAAATTGTTCATAACAACACAATTAAGATAATCTTAGCCACTGTTGACATTAACATCAATGCTGCTGCCAGTTCTGCCATCGTTGACCTTTTTATTTTCTTCTAGTCCATGAAAATATCAAAGTCGGTAGCCTCTCCTCAGTTGCTACACCTCTGTTCAGGAGAAGACTACAACTTGTGTCGCGAGCACAACGCACAAGTATAAATGGTTACGGCGCTCCCATGACGTCACTTTGGCGTGCGCCAGGTCGGGAATCTTTAGTATACTGTGCGCTTTAGGCGGGATTTCCACTAAACACGTCAGATTTTATTGCACGTTTTTACCAAATAAATGCATCCACATTGTGCGGACTTGACGCACATTAGCTTCCGCAAGGCAAGACTGTTAAAATCGTGTTGTGCTACTCGATCGATTGGGAACTCCAACTTCCAGTTGTACAATGGCACAGTATCGCAACGCACATGTTGGATAATTTCAACGTATGCGACACACAGAGCGCACCGCATTGCAAGCCTGCAAGTCAAACAGATCTTTGCGGATTGCTCCATTGACAATGAATGAAAATATTTTCCCTATTGTCCAATAACCTCTGACAGTTGTTTGTCGCTTGAAAACTGCAATCTCTGCCCTTGCCTGAGACTTCAAAACATACTAGTGCTTTTCACATTCATTGGTGCTTCTGTACAGAATTGGGAGGGCCACATTTATTTGCAGGCATATATATCTTGAAATATATATTAAAAAGAAAGATATAAAAGAAAGATATATCTTACAATGAAAACCAGGTGTCTTTTTTTGGTTTTGAAGTTATCCCAACTTCATATTGTCTCTGTTGTCTTCTTCTCAAGCACAAGTTACCCTAGAAGTAAAAGTTGTTCTTGCGTCCAAAATGGCAATATGAAACATCCTACAGTATTGCTGTGATTAATTCACTGACAAACACCCATCCCCTTTCAGCCAATCACTATGGGCATAGTAAGTAAGCTTGTTCCTGGAACATTACATCATCCATAGCAATTGGGTCAACCACATCCTTTCTCTTAGCGTAAAAGTTCTCAGAAGTCCTAAATAAAGGTTTTTCTCAGCATCTCTATGAATAGGTTTTAAGAGGTATCTTTTAGCTAGGAACCTTTACTGCTATTTAGGAGTCCTCAAAGTCGTAAGATAAAATGTTTTGTGAATAGGGCCCCAGTTGTACAACAGTCATTCGGATTTTTGGACTATTTCTTTTTTATACATTTTATTAGGTTCAGCCATATTTTTCAGATGTCTTAAGTGAATCATTCTCTCAAGGTCATACTGCACCATCTCATTAGAGTTAAGGTCAGGACTCTGGGCCACATCAGAAGATGTGTTCTCTTCTGTTCAATTATTTTTTGTTGTTAATTTACTAATGAGCTTCAATTAGCAGACTTCCAAACAATTACTGTAACTTTCATCAAAGTTTCATCTGTCCACAAAATATTTTGCCCATAATGCTGTGGAACTTCTAAGTGCAGCGAATCATCAGACTTTTTTTGGACAGCAGTGACTTCCTCCTTGGTGTCTTCGCATGAACACCATATTCCCGTTTAATGTTTCACGTATCGTAGACTCTTCACCAGAGATGTCCCAGAGAGTCCTGTAAGTCTTTAGCTGAATAGTAGTCTGCTTAATCTCATTGAGCATTCTGCAGTGTTATTGCAGTCATCTTTGCAGGATGGCCATAGGGAAAGTAGCAACAGTGCTGAACTTTCTACATCTATAGACAATCTATCTTACAGTAACATGTACTAATGTAATCAAAGCATTTAGAGCATTCGTTAACCTTTCCATCTTCATGTAATACAACAGTTATTAATTTTAAGTGTTATTTTTGTGTGAACAATTTGTGTGTTTTACTAACCAAACAATAGAAGATCAAGAGCACAATGTGATAACATTTGCATGTTTTGGAGCTGTATGTTCACTGTGGGTGTGTGTGTGTGTGTGTGTGTGTGTGTGTGTGTGTG
>JACXGM010036327.1:0-11418 GCA_016801145.1 Umbra pygmaea
TGCCCAAAAAAATGTCATGCTGGATAAAAACAAATATTTACACACAAAACGGAAAAAACAAAGGTCCTTCTGCATGTAGGATGTGATTATTTTTTGGCAAGTGCTTTTCCAAAAGAAACTGGCTTGTCTGTTTTTAATAGCAAGTATATTATTTTGATTATAAAAAAGATTAGAAGAAGAAAGAATCATGTCTTGCTTTCCAAGGCAACTGCAGTAGATCCTTGATAGATCGGCAAGTTCATCTATTCTATTCTACTGTGACAGATGCAACTTTCAGCTCAAACATAGACTGGGTTTGATGAGATCTGGTAAGCATTCAGATAAATGATAGATATCACCTGCCCAGGATGTTCCAACCTAAATGTCATCCACGACCATATTAATCTCATTCAGCTGGCTCGTAGCGTACAATTGTCACTGTGTGAGTGTGTGTTTGTGAAGGTGTGCTAAGAATGAAAATACCTTTTACAGTAGACTAGAGCACTTACATTTAAGTCATTTGTTAGGAGCGCTTATCCAGTATGACAGGAAGTCATTGCGTGAGTAAGTGTATGGTTCTCTGTGTTTTTAAGAGTGTGTTACATTGTTATGGCATCTAATATGGTCATCCTTCTTGCTAGCACAAAGAGGGAATCATTGTATTTGCAGTAAAAAGCTGCAGCTTTTTGAGAAACGCTTCCCAATGTGGAGTATTTCTACTCTTACAGACAGACAGGAAATCAGTCTGGCCACCAGGTACTTAACACCAAAACCAAAGAAACTAGGCTTGTGTGTGTCTAACCTTGAAGAGCGAGAGCTCTTACCAAGAATACACTCACCTATGGGCCTCCTGGGATTGCCATGGACCAGTAAGTAGTTATTTTTTCACTTTGTGAAATTCTACACAATGCACCTTTAAAAGGAATTCAATCATATTGTATACGACTGCCAAACATATAGTGAGAGACAGGGCTGGTATGTAAACTGACAGAAGGTACAGGTAAACGTTTTTAATACGAGACAGGTGTATGCACGAAAGTTAAGTTAGATGTAAATTTGCCAGCGAAAGCAAACTCTAAATGTTACGTTACACTGTAAGGTGCACATTTAACAGCATGCAACAACGTTCATGATGCTACATAGCTTTTTGTTTTTCGAGAGTTATTTGGTGGAAACAGATTACATATATATATTTTTTCATGTTCTTCCCCTCCCAATTCCCACTAAACCTGCCTTGTTGGCAGCTCCGCAACTCCTTGGACAGATCAGTGGGATGGCGAGGGGCGTGTACATGGTTCATGCAACCACATGTCACCGAGCCCCCGATTCTTTTCACTCTACTCACCCAACACCAACCGTACATCTCAGAATTTCTCCCAAATTATGTTCTCAGGAAACTATTTTGAAAACACGAATTACGTTATATGCCAACATCTTTCAGGTGTTCTTAGGCTATATTCGTACTTCTATAAAGTTGCCCCTGCACATTTCGTTTAGCGGATTCATGTGAGAACATTCCACACATTCCATAGTGTTCGAAATTATATTGCAACATTCACAGTTAAGGTTAGGCATGAGGTTACTAACTGTTAAGGTTAGGCATGACGTTACTAACGGTTAAGGTTAGATATGGCATTACTGAGGTTAAGGTTAGGATTAAGGTTAGGGTTAACATTACAAAAAAACTGACAATCGCCTGTCGGCATTACGCAAGGAATGTAGAACAAAACACACACAAAGTGCCGTTCTGGATTTTAACTCGCGAACACTGGCATGCAGGTTGCGGATTTATACGCCCGTCCACCATCCCCGACCTCCACCCTACCAAAATCTACGCTATTTACATGCTACATTATGATCTTCATATGTTAATATTTAACATTTTTTGAGTGTTTAATTTAGTTGTATGTAATTGGCCCTCTCATACGTTAATATTTCATATATTTTGGTTTTACAAAATAGTTCTCTCAGAACGGATTTTATGTGATTTTGGGCTCTCCAACATATAAGCCTTTAGTCAGATCGTGCACAGGATGATTACGTTCACTAACTATACTACCGCAATTTAATTTATAGGCCCCCGATCTGAACACAAGGAGTCTCTGGAGAGCGGTGTGGCAGGATAGATAATCTGATTTATCCAACCCAAATCCTGACCTTGTTCTGGAGAACCCGTAGTCAGGATTGAACCACTAACTCTCACGACGTAGACTGCCCTGCAATGCAGCAATTTATCCCACTACGCCACACGGACCTCCTCAAATTACAGTTTGGGGTTTTGATGAAGTGTATGTGCATGTGGTGAACAAGAGCCTTGAGTGAATAGATGTTTTGTTTTGTCTCTGTCACTTTCCTCTAAACAAGCCTCTGTTATTCCCTTAATTACACTAATTAGACTTGTTCCTTTAATTAATCTGTCTGGTGATTGAGAGCGCTAAGCACGCAGCATCTATCAACAGTGTTTGTGTTTATGTGTGTGTTTTCACCAACTCCCTAAATGAGGCGTGATAATCAGGTCTTTATTCCACTGATCCTGCCCCTGTGTATCTAAACAATATGGCGGGCCTCTCTGACAGACTGCAGCTCCAGGCTCTATCTCAATGATGTCAAGTTACTTACCGTTTTCCAACGTCTTGTTTGCTTCACCTGTCCTGACTTGAACTCTGTTAAATTCACGTATCCTGTGATTTCCGATAACAAGGGGTTAACACTAGTTTTTACTAAGTCTCAATGCCAGTAAAGTACTGTACCCAGCTCTGATTGAAATTACATATCACCACATCTTAATCGCTGGACCTCTCCCACTCCATTTTGTTTATTGAATTTACTTGTAGCCTGAATCTCTGTATGAAAGTACAGCTAATGGAGTAAAGACTCAGTGAAACTCAACAGCCTCTCCAGAGCAAGACATCACAATGGGAATCAAGGTTTCAGTTCATTGAATGTCTGTGTTTGTGTTTAAAGTGTTGCCATAAAACATAATCCCACTTCAGGAAATGAAAACAGTGAATCAATGAAGCTGGAAGCTAGACACATTCAGTCTGCCTACCCTTTGACCTAGCCTTTGTCTCTCCCATCTCTCTACACTTCTCTAAGCATCCTCAACAGGCATCTTGCTTCGTTCTAGGTTTAGGAGCTCCAGTTGAGAACAGGTGCGATTTCTTTAAGACTGCAAGGGAAGACATTCCCCTAAAATGTCAATTAATTAATGGTCAAACATGTAGTATTGTGTTAACATTTTATTGACAAAATTTTTTTATCTCAAAGATGAGTTCGTTCAGAATCAGCTACATACAGCAGGTTATGGAGTTATATTCCTATCTTTATTCAAGAGTGCATTTTTAAATTTCAGAGCATTTCTCACAGATATTACATTCAGTTTTGTAATAACTTCCCTACAAACCTTGCTTTCACATTCAAATAGTCACTTTTTGCACTTGGATTTGCTCTGCTTGTGCTCAAACTTTGGACTCAGATGTTGTTGCTTGGATAGATTACCTGCTCTCAACTTCAGCATTTCTCCTCGCGCTCAGGCTGCTTCTTCGCACTTGCATATTTTCTCCTCAAAGATCTTTTTCTGCGCTCTCGAATTGTTTGTGTTACAATGCTAAAAAAATTCCCCAACCAATAGAATGCCAGCTGTAGTGTTGACAAATAAAATGATTTTGCCCCTTTGAGGGTTCATTCATTTTACTTTAGAATAACACTTGCAGGCGGGTACTGTACTGTATATATAACTGGACTTTTTATTTCATAAGGCACATAAATCAAAGGAAGTACATATAAAAAAAGTTTTTGTGTTACTGTGAATATGTTTTACAGTAAGGGTACTGTACTTCCCTTTACATTATTTTGTGCATTCACTGTAAAATAAAAATCCCATGGTACGTATTTATGAGTCATACAGCCAGGCAGCCCCAATTTTGGCAAGTAATGCACATGACATAGTAGCCTACCCAAAATTAAAAGTCATTCGGAATAGACACATAACCAAGTAAACCAACATATATTTAGAAAGCTTGAGAGTTTTGGCTCAGGTTCAAAATTCAAAATAAATCAGATGTTATTAATATTGAGATATATAAGCTAAAAAATAAAAACAACAAATATTAAGAATATATTTATAAATGTATAAAAATATCAATATTTTAATATTAATATACATAATTATGTGAATATACTATTGCAACTTATAACCAATGGTCATGCTTCATTTCAAATCTGAGGATGACATCTCAAAAAATTATGCATTTATGAAGCCTATATTGTTAGACTATGTCAGGGGAGACTTTGGAGAAGTTTAAGATAAGGCTTATCAAATATTTTATTGCCCTGTTAACACCCATTTACAGTCACAAAACAAACTAAAAATATTCTTGGAATGTTATGCGAATTCTTTAAAAAAATATTGGAATATTTCCTTAATATATGGAATAGAAAGCTCATGCAGCAGGTGCATCATGAGTACAAGTTAAATTTTAATTGATTAATAATACACTTTTACTTACAGCTCACCATCAAGTATCTATATCATATTCCGGTAATGAATTCTGAACAACAATAATCTGAGGCTATCCATGTGAAATGGGTACAAAGAAAGATATGATAAAATTACAGTAGTTTACTTTACTATTTACAGTACTATTGTGGCTTAATTGTGATTTTTTACAGTAATGCTTTGACTACTGTGATTTCAACTGTAATGTTTGGACTACTGTGATTTTTAAGGTCTTGCTGTAAACTTTACAATATTCTACTGTAAAAATATTATACAGTAACGTTACTGTGAACTCTACAGTAAATAACTGTAGATTTCACAGCCATTTTTTACAGTGAACGTCTGGAAGGATGGAGTGTAGTCGCCTGCAAGGGATGTTCTAAAGTAAAACGAACTAACCCTCAACAGGGCAGGGATCGTTTCATTGGTCAATGGAGCTTTCAAATGAGCTTCTCCTGTTTAAAGCGGCTCAAGTCCTACACCCGAAACACAATGGGCCAAAGCCGTTTAAGCAGCCTAGCTCTGCTGGCCATTGAGAGGACACTGGTCAAGTCACTGGAAAAGATGAGTAGTTGGTACGACAGGGTCACAGAGCATTTTTTTAAAAGGAACATAGGGCCGAATTTATTTATAAATTAATTGACAACATTTATGATGTAGGCTGAAAATCTGCTCCAGAGAGATCTCAGAGAGATACACAACCATGACCTTTTAGATCATCATGATCTAAATTTAAGAAGTAAAGACACTAAATTAATTGACTACAAATGATGGAAAGTGGCGTGTTATTAGAGCTAGAATGTATATATGATACATGAATCAGTGAGTGGGCTGGCATGGTGCAGGTGGGGTCTGGTATGGTAGAGGCAAGTTCTTGCATGGTGGAGGCGGGGTCTGACATGATGTAAGCAGGGTCTAGTAGGATGGAGGTGGAGTTTTTCTAGGGTGGAGGTGGGGTCTGACCTGGTGGAGACAGGGTCTGGCAGGATGGAGGTGGGGTTTTGCAGGGTGGAGGTGGGGTCTGACCTGGTGGAGGTGGGGTCTGGCAGGATGGAGGTGGGCAATGGGAGGGTGGAGGTGGGGTCAGGCATTATGGAGGTGGGGTTGTGGAAATAAAGAATAGTGATTGGTCTGTTTGGGAGTATGAGGAACTAATGCAGATATTTCTTTCATCTTCTAATCTTCTCTTTCTCTTCTCATCCTGTCTTCTCACCTACATTATACCGTTCCCCTTCTCCTTTTCCTCTTCAATCAGTTCTGACATCACCTCACCATAAAGCACATTAATTATACATGCAGAGCTTTTATTATGGAAATGAAAATCTCTCCACCTCTCTTTATTTCTCTCATCCATCTCCACTCTACTTTTTATTTATCTTTTCCCCTATAGCGGTAACAGTAGAAACACAAGCATCAACACAATATCTGATGACATGGGCAAAGAGGGCAATGACATCACTGATGTATAAATTATCTTCACTGTGGCCTGTGGAGAGGCAGGACAGACACACACAGACCTGTAAAGAGTAAGAGCCAGTCAGAGAGCATGAGAGAGAGACAGGGAGAAGCAGGGGGCCAGGCTAGAGAGCGAAAATGATGTAGTTTAGTGTTCCACGGCAAAGGAAGAACAGTGCATCAGCATACAAACTGGTCTTAACTAAGGCAGACCTATCCATCTCTCCATGCATTATTCAAGAGCACCGGGCCATTTTACTGCAGCACACTGAAGAAGAATCGTATCCATTTTTATTTCTCTCTTTCTGCCTTTTCTCCCCCACCTCATTCACTCACTCCTTCCTTTTATTTTCAATTCAATTAGGGACCGTGCCACACTAAATCCATTTGGAGACACTGTGTACATGACAATTAGACTATCAGAGAAAGAGGGTTTAGCTGTGTGTGTGCGTGTGTGTGTGTGTCAGAAATAAAATGCAAAACAGTTCTGCATCACACATACATACTCATGCATATAGTTAACATGAAATCACATGTGCACAAACATATATAATTCCGTCCTGTCTTTCTGTCCTCATACGTCATCTATCAATCTTTCCTCAACTATGTCATTAACATACATCTTCTTAATGTCAGGGGTCTCCAAGTCTGTTCTTGGAGAGCTACCATCACTTCAAAAATAGGTATATACTGTAGTAGGTTGGGCCATACTCTGTATTTTTTGTTAATTAACTGAGGTGAGTTTAAATAATGTATTTTGGTGTGTAAGACACAAATCTGAATATTTTTTTACAATTCTGATCACCCTAACCTACATTAATTTGTAATTGAATATTGTTACTTTTTTGTTGTTGCTATTATTCCTGAACTTACTACTTTTTTTGTTGTACCACCTAACTCAGTGATTGTAATAATATGGTTGTTTGAGGAGTTTTATCAAGTGAGAAATCAAATTTCAATTGAAAATCTGACCTATAGATAGTTGAAATTTGTAATGGGAAATTGGGATTGAGGAAATATGATATGATATTTCTAATTTTGTGAAAATACATTTTGTTCTTAAAGAGAAGGGATGGACGGAGTGAGAATTTATTTGATTTTTAAAATTGTTGCTTGTGGAAGAAATGGCACAAGTCAGAACAAGAAAGAAATCAAGTTCTTATTTTAAATGTAGGTAAAACACAAAGACTGAATGAGATATATTTATCAAAAGTTAAACAAAAAGCATGGGTTATTATAGAGGATTCTTAGCATCCCTTACATTCTAAATTTCAGTTGTTACCATCATGGAGATGGTTTAGATAACCTAGGGCGAGTAAAAATGTGTACCAGTTGTCATTCGTGCCAACTGCCATTCGAATTTTAAATGTTGAGAAGATATTGTAGGTTTTTGTATGTATATGTTTATGTTGTGTTGGTGTCCTTGTGTGTGGTGTATAGTGAAGCCAAAGACAAATTTCCACTTAGTAATCTTTTTGGGAATAGGGCTGTCACGATTATGACATTTTGCTGACGATTAATTGTCATACAAATAATTGCGATTAACGATTTGTCTATTTTTTTCATTTTAGGCCGATTTTCTTACCTACATGCACAGGCAATCCTCTTCTTCGCACGTCGTTTGTATTGAACAGCTGCATGTATGACAAGGATATATAATGTACAATACTGTTAACATGTGCCATCAGGTTCAGTCATGTTTATATTTAGACAATGAAAGCACTTATATTAAGCCAGCCACAATAGCCTTAAGCCACAGTAGTGTGTGTATATATTGTCACAACCTGGCACTAGGTCATGACATCAAAAAGGGAGACCAAACGCTTACTTTGAAGAAATAACAAATATTTGTTTAATCTACATTAACAAACAGAATCAAAGTGGGGTGTGGTCAATGTAATGAGAAGTGTAATGAAGATGTTTGGATGCGTGTGGACAATGTAAGCGTGGAGTGTTGAATAGATCAGTCCATAATAAAGGTAACAAAAATCAAAGTGTCCGACAGAGAAAGAGAGCCTTCTAACACAACCTCTCAGAATTTAAAGGCTCCACCAAAACAGACACAGGTGCAGCTGGTCCATGGTAACAACACCCACAGCCGCGCCTACCTCCAAACCTGCAAAGGAACACAAACACACAAACAGACAGAGGCAGACTGAGAGTGACGTGACAATACACATACACACATATATATATTTTTGCCTTACTTCCTAAATATAAGACCTCCAGTAATAAAAATCAAAAGAATAACAATTGAAAATATTACTTTTTTTAAATATTACACAAAATGATATTATAACATTATTAAATAAATATTTACTATATTTACTGTAACAACATTTTAATATTTTAAACAATCTTATATTTGTTTAAGTTTCTTTTCGATTTACATCACTTGAATGGCTTTTATTTTGAAGGTGAAGTTAGGCGCAGCTAAATATCCACTGCTCCGGCTAATGGCTACTGTGGCTACATTCTGACCGTCAATTTCCACCAACTGCGGAACGGCTGCGGATCCACTCTGGAACGGTGGCGGAGTCAATAGGTTTCCATTAAAGGTCAATGTGTGTATTTTCACTGACTGCAGAACGGCTGTGTTCTGTCCCAGCTCCGGTGATCCGCAGCCCTCCGGAGCAGATGCACAGAGCTTCTATTTTTGCCGAATGCCAGAGACCTCCGCAGCAGTTCAGCACACTATATATGCTGTTATATCGGGCGATTATACGTGAATTTGCGAGGGTCCTTGTGTCAGTCACTGTCAGCCGCTCCGCAACAAATACGGACCTGGTGGGTATTGAATGATGGTGGAGCACAGAGCCGACACGCAGCGGAGCCAATCTGCAGCTGTTCTGCAATTGGAGGAAATCCCAGGTTATAACTACTTGATGAAAGCCTCCGCAATGGCCAAAAGGGGAATGAAATCCAGAGTCATTTTTTCAAAGTTAATGGGCCCTATCTTGCACTCGGCGCAATGAAGCGCAAAGCCCGAAAGCAAGTGTCTTTGCTAGTTTAAGACTGACGTCAATTTCTCATCCGGCGCCCGCGTCGTTTAAAGAGCAAATGCCCCTGCTCCCATATTTGAGCAGGGTCAAGCTGCGGCTTGGGCGATCCTGTTATGAGACAAGAACGCCCATTGGGCATTCCTGGTAGTGTTTCATTTACCAATCGTGTTCGCGAGTTCAAAGACGGACACTTTGTGTGTGTTTTGTTCTCCATTGCAGCGTTGTAGTGGGATCTGATATGAATGCAGAATCCTGTTCATGAGGGTTTTTTACAATTCTGACGAGTTGTATTTTTGAAGCATAGTGGAGACACCAAATGTAATGCTAAATCTTATGCAAACTGTCTGCTAGACTAAGTAAGAAAAGTGCTTTATTAATAGAAAGTGCGACGTCCACATGCTTCAAAAATACAACTTGTCAGAATTGTAAAAATCCCTCATGAACAGGATTCTACATTCATATCAGATTCCACTACATGTTAATTGCATGGCCCCCTGGGACTATATGGGATAAGATCACTGCCAATAAGACGTATGCACAACTTGAAGCATTCATATTCGTATTTTAAACATTTGTTCGTAAATTAACTTAGGCATGCAAAATTAAGTATTCACACACGTGAGTTATTTAAAATTACATTTGTGTTTTTATGTGAGTGTGACTGTAGAAAATATGACTGTAAACATTCATGAGTATAACTCTGAATTCCCGTTTGTGGGTACGTGTAAAAAACTGTTGAAAATGACGTCACTACCATCACAGGGCAGGTAATCGAACCTCGATTCCATCTAACATGCGCGTCAAATGTGTAAGATGACTAACAGACCTGAAGCAGCTAGCCTAGGCTCACCATCACAGGTAAAATAAATAATGCGTTTATTCAACATTTTTATACGATGTTACTAATTTGATAGCACTTTATAATGATGTACATTTTTGCAACTCATAGACGTTATTGCTTTAGCTTGCAGCCAAACAATATTTACTGCGGTAAATTTAATATAAACCTCTCTAATGTTCTGTCAGCATTCAATGCACATTGCAGCAATGAAGTCAAAACATACATTTGGCTACAGACGCGAATAGATGACCTGATTTCAGATTACAAGGACAGACTCGATGTCCGAGCCCCCCCGACGCAAGAGGCGGGGCTTATTTTCAGATTTTACTGGTCTCTTCGGGGCTGGTAACTCTTTGTCTAATACATACCAGTTAACTAAGCAGTCACAATATGTGGCTTGGATGGCAGACCAGGTGGCTACAGGTTTCCAGCATTTGACCTCCGGTAGTGACAGCATCATCAGAGCAGTCCGGTCGGAGGCTGAAGCCCTGCTGAAGCTTAGTAAAATGGTTTTTAAACAAACGTGCACAATTAAACATGATTTAGCTTGTAGGACTTATGCACAGGACTTGTTCACTGCAGCACGACAGGAGATATTGGATCTCTGTCTGGGCAAGACCCCACGCCACGCAGTCAATGATCTCATTGTTTCCCTTGAACTAGATAAGTGGTTCCAGGCTGACAATATACAGAACATTCACTATGACAAGCTATTGACCACTGTGATGATGTACAAGACTAAAGAATGTGTAGGCTGTATTGGTTTCTATGTAACTTTTCCTTTTGTCCTTCCCGAGTAGGTGTTCCTAAACGCCTCCACAATTCATCCCCTAGGCCTGGTTGTTAAGGACCAGGTAGCCAAATAGGATCACTTCACTGGCTATTTTGTGGAAATGGAACTGACTTGTTGTAACTACTAGATCTTGTTGTCTTAAAGTATTTAAATGTTATAACACTGTTCTATTGTTGCTACTAAGGCTAGCTCCAGCGAGACTGTGCATAATTGAATTATGTAATGTCGGGGTGCCAAGCCTGTTTGTTCTATCACCACCAAGTGAAGTGATCACCATTTGGTATGCAAGGAGGGGAAGTTTGGGGGATCACCTGGGCGGGAAGCATAAATTGCTTGTTGTTAGTGTAGTTAGTTGAGTTCAAATCATAAACGAGTCTCTGGGCAATCTTTGCTCTAGCCGTGTGACTAGATATAGGATAATTGTGGTATTTGGTAGGCCGAAGGATTTCAGAACGTGAACTATTTTGGATATGTAACTTGTATTTCGTTGTCCGGTTGAAGTGTTGTATTGTCTTATGCTCTTTGACTGTAATTAAATGTTATTTGATTGCATACCGAGTTCCGTCTGAGTCTCCTACAGTTACCGTATATACCCGAATATAAGACGACCCTGAATATAAGACGACCCCCCCATTTTCAGATTTATTTTTCGGGACAAAAAAATCTGGTTTTCAACAGAAAATAAATTAATTTGAAAATTCTACTGATAATTAATTGAAAAAACAACAACATTTTAACACCATTCATTAAATGTGCTATAATGTAATACATGTACTGTGATAAATCCAAAAATGACGCCAATGCCTCATCAGATATTAAGGAAACATGTTAAGCTGAAATACTATATTTT
>JACXGM010036328.1:0-11418 GCA_016801145.1 Umbra pygmaea
TGCAGAATGGCAGTTTTGACATGGCAGTTTAATGTTAATCTTCAAGTGTTGTGTAAAGCATTCTTGTGTGTTGAGTTTTGACTCAATGAGCCAAATTATGCATTTTGTGTGTTAGCAATTGGAAAAAACTGTAATTAAAAGAAGCACCAGGTCAATTGTTGTTATCTCCTGTGACGTGAATTATTTTAGAACCTTAATAATTCATTTGAAAAATTGTGTTGCGCTTCATGTGCATGATCAGGCGCGTCAAAAAGTTCAGAAATATTCATCGAAATTATTCACAACTTAATGGTGTTTTTTCGTGATGCAACCAGTGTGTAAAAACTAGTGCTGTCAGTTAAATGCGTTATTAACGGCGTTAACGCAAACCCATTTTAATGGCGTCAATTTTTTTATCGCGCGATTAATGCAAATCCAGTTCACAACAATTGGCCTAGCAAACTTTGTAGTTTTTTTCACATGCTGTTACAACAACTAGTAATGTTAGAAAAACTACAACACAACACCTGATCTAGCTAGAGCGGACACAAAACAACAAACTGTCAGGCCTAGATCGCCTGAGTATTAGACTTTTGATGTATCATTTTCTCTGTGGTTAGGACAGGTTGTTTTTCCCTGTGATTTTCGTTATATCAGCGGGTGCCTTCTGGTTGGCAAGCCAGTCTTCTATATGTATTAGAGAGCCTGACTCCCTATTCATTGTTTCGGAGCTCTAACCTTCTCTATGCTCAGTGTCCGCCTAGTTATCAACAGGTGCATTCTATTACTGTCATTTACTATGTATATAAGCCCCGCTTGTTTGTACCACTGTGTCTTGTATTGTTTCATGTTGCGACCAGTAAACCTTGTTTTCAGCACATACGTATCCCTCTCTGTTCTTCTAGTGCTTTCGTGTATCGTATTAGATTTTAGACTGCTCTCTGCACCTGCCTCCTGTACTGACCGTGACAGAAACTTGTTTGTGCTTGCGTTGCGAGCTGGCCAAAGGGTAGTAGGCTACGTTACGGTTTGAGTAGATGGCGAGCGCGAGATGCCAAAATGGATGCCAATAAAATTCTGAATGGAAAGTTTACTTTTAAAAAGTTGCCAAATGGTTCCATTGACAAGACCAAAAAATGATATGTGTGTTTGGTCTTGTGAAATGAGCTATCATTGCAGCACGTCCAGTCTGAAATATCACTTGATGGCAAACCACACAGCTGATGCGAATTCTCTGCCCCCTCGTCAAAGCCAGGCGATAATGGATGACTTCAGGCACTATCACAATGTTGTTTTCAATAAAAAAATACATTTGCACAAAGCAAGCTGATCCATTTTTCCATGTAGATAAGAGCATTAAAATGAGAAAAAAATTATGGGACAAAAAGAAATCAAGATTTAGAACAGATAAAAATGTGCGATTCATTTCAAGTTAACTATGACATTAAAGCGATTAATCGCAATTAAATATTTTAATAGTTTGACAGCACTAGTAAAAACCTTAAGACCAAAAAGGTTTTCTGCATCTGATGAAAAGTACCTCAAGATCAATTCCTTGTGGGACAGAAGGAAATCCATTGAAGTGGGCTGTAGGAGCTGGATTTGAACCACTTCTTTGTGTAATAATGCATTATGGTAATGTTTGCTCTATTCTTCTTAAGTTGTGCCCTCTACAGGTCAAAAGGCTCCCTGACTGGTAGCACACAGCTTTTTGACCTTGCTAAGCAAACTGTTGCAGGAACTGATGCTCCTTTTTTGCTCTGTAGTGTAAAGATATCAATTTTGCCATATCATTTATTTAACAGATA
Organism: Umbra pygmaea; assembly: GCA_016801145.1. NCBI lineage: Eukaryota > Metazoa > Chordata > Actinopteri > Esociformes > Umbridae > Umbra > Umbra pygmaea. The sequence continues at coordinate 1,788 of JACXGM010036328.1, forward strand.
AAGGATCTGTACTATTTATCGTGTTGTAATAAAGGACTATATTTCAACTTTACTTTCTTGGATACTTACTGGAACAAACAACCGTTAAAGATTCCCCCAGTCAACACCAAGGTGACAAAGAACAAACTAAGGACAAAATAGTCACTACATTAGTCAAAAAGCTTGCTTCTGGATCTTGAAGGGCCTTTTGGATTCCTTGGATTGGAGTTACTTGGATTGAAAGCTGCATGCATGCAAAACGCAGATGTTGCGGTAAGCCGTTGCTACTTCTTATAAAGGAATTGAGGATTAATGAACCAAACATTGGATGAATTCGTTGGATGGAAATCTCAGTTGACTTTTGGACAGTTTTTGTTATCAAATTCGGACAGAAATTACATTACTAACAGAAAATATTTAAAGCGTTGCTTGTTAGTAAATGCCCACCTGTTTGGATGTTAACTGATAGAAAAGGGGGTAGCTTGAACTTTAAAATGTGAATTTTTTTTGGAAAGGATACTTAGATTTTTGTTCGGTCACTATGGCAGATCAAACAGAAAAGCTGGAAGAAATATGTTTGCAAACTGAAGGAAACTGAAAGAAAACCCTTTAATGATGGGAAATGTTTTCGAAACAGAGGGTGCTTGGTGTAATGCCTGAAAGATAAGACTTGGGCTGCTTACACTGAAAATTAATGTTATCAAAGACATGATGCTGAAGGAGGAATCAAATGTTAAAGAAGTGAGCAAAATTATGGATACTTATGGAGATTTGTTAAATGGTTTTGAAGCTAGACATGAGGAGTACCAGAACGTATTATGAGAAAGACCGCAAATTGGATAATGACTTGTGTATAAACCTAAGAGAGATATTAACAGAGCATTCGTTGAGAAAATGGGCGATTGGTTATATACACATGGAAAGAAAGAAGAAGATGAAATAGGCCCAGAAGACAGTGTTTCTGTAACTCTTGCTAAGAAAGGAGGGATCAAAGATCTCCACAACCTCCTCTGCCTTAGGACGTGGGGCAGCAGAAAAGGCTGTGCTAGAAATCCAATTAACAGCTTTTCAAGATAAACACAACATAGAGCATGAGGAGGCAGAATTGGCTAGATGACAGGAAACATTAAGGAAACAAAAGCAAATGTCAGCCTGCAGAATTGTATGCTGCTACTGCCAAACTCAATATAATGAGTAAAAGTAAAAGCAATGTCTCAGTGGCAGATGGAATGAATGAGCATTTGGAAAAATCACTCAAATTACAAAAGACAAAGGAACTTGTTGGAAAGGACTGGGAACCAAAGTTGGAAAATGTTCATAACGAAGGTAACGAAGATAACAATTCAAGATGCAAGTGTCAGACTTAAAACTCATGCCCTCCTGCCTCAACCAGTGCCAGTTCATGCAGAAAAAGAGCCCTATTTCATACCATCAATGCGGTCGTCCATTTGGCCAGATTAGTCTCCGTACAGGTCCGCTGCCCAACCAATGCAGTTGCACCCAGCTCATAGTAAGACTTATGGGCCCACACGACCCCGTGTGACCTCTCATTAAACACAACCCTCTCGAGCCCTTCAGCAAACTCAAGGGCCTTGAACAGGGCCTCAGTCAGTATTACATCCTGCACGTGACACACCCATTGCTCCTCTTGAACCTCCTGCTGGATTTCCACAAGATACTGCTCAGCTCTACAACATTCTACAGAGGCAAAATGACATCATATCGTCATTGATAAGACAACAGGACAAATAATTTTTGCCACGAAAGAAAATGAAGGTATTTCATAATGATCCAATTGAGTACAGATCATTCATTTCTTCATTTGAGCACATTATAGAGAGCAAAATCGAGCATGCAAAGGATAAGCTGTATCTAGAGCAATACACGGCAGTCAGTCAAGAGCGCTGATTAAAACTTGTCTCTTTTTAGATACAGACAGAGGCTTTATAAAGGCAAAGAAATGCTCCAGGAGCACTTTGGAAATGAATACTAAATCACTAGTGCATACCTTAATAAGGCATTGTCATGGAACCCCATTAGAGCTGAATATTCCAAGAATTTGAAAACCTATGCTCTGTATCTCAGAGGTTCTTTGAATGCCAAAGATTAAATTGATATATGGGTGAATTAAATCTGGCATCTAATCTGAATTTATTGGTCAGCAATTGAAGTTTGCCAGTTATCAAGAAACAACCAAACGCACAGCCACATTCAGAATCTAAGTTGAATTCATGGAAAGGCAAGTCAAAATCTTGATTGATATACAAGATCCTTCACCAAGAGCACAAGTTGTAAAGCCTGTCCAGTCAAGGTCTGTAAAACCCAAATAAACTGACTAAGGCTTCACAAGCAATGCAACACCCATTGATGTCAACAGAGGTTAAATTGGAATATGTTATGTTCGGGGGCTCTTCCTAGGGGGGTCCGGGGCCCGAGGGTGTGCCCCCCCCGGGAAATGTTTTTGAAAAATAAACCATTAAATTGCACTTTCTGGAATATGTTGTGCAAAGAAATGGAGAAATCGAGTCTTGCGTGCTATGTGCAAAACTGCAAGGTTAGGAGCTTATGTTTTGCATTACTGTAGTATCAACATGTATTAGGGGATTTAGCATTTACAGAACATTACTGTTAATCAGTTATCACTTGATTACACATCAGGCAGGCCCGGGTTGGGTAATCGGGAGAACCGGGAGGATTCCCGGTGGGCCGCTAGTTGTTGGGCCGGTAAGGTGGTTTGTGAAAAACTATTTTATAATCGCTATACTTGTTGCAATTCGGACTGGGCCACCTGCCTGCAGATGTGAGGTAGTGCGGCCCACTCTTCGAGCGCACCTCTCATTCTCACATCACACACAAACACAAGAGCTGCTACGCTCCCAAGGTCCACGTCAAACGAGTCTTCAAAATAGAATTGGTCACCAGGCCAGGAATGTCATTTAGTTTATTAAATATTTAGTGGGTAGACGATAATTATGTTAATAATGTTTATCTAAATTATAATCGCACCAACCTCTTTGCCAAAGAGTGGAATCACGAATGTTTACTCCCTGCGCGTGATTAATTAATCTGTTCTCCTGAGTGCGCATGATGGCAGAGAGACGCAGCAGTCGTGTTGCCAGACAAAATAACTTAATGTCTATTAGCTACTACAGTATATTAGCTAACTCCTGCGCCTGTTTTAGAAATAGAAAAACTCTTCCAAAACAAAGCAAACTTTTGGAAAATGAGTTTTTAAAACGGTAAAGTAAATAGTTGCTGATATTTCAGTCAGGTGTCTATCTATCTAGCTCTACAGTCAGTCATGTAACTAGCTAACTGTGTAGCTCAAATGTATAGCCTAACTGTCAAAGTAGCTCATTTAACTTATTTAATAGGAGAATGAACGATGTGCAGTGAAAGACAACACACAGTAAGTCATCATTCATAACCATATAATTATCATTGTAAAATTTGCTTTAGAAAATAATGAAACAAACAGGGATACAAAACAGTTATGTTGAGGCAGGCTGCAATACTGGAAGACCAAGATAGGAGTTATTATATTAAAAAACATGTTTTTCATTCATGCATATTTGATATTTCTGACAGGGCTGAGCCAGGCAGAAGCTATTGATTATTGGATAAAGTAGGCCTAGGCTATGACATATAGCCTACTGGAATAAAAAGTAAAATCTCTTCAGAAATCTGTACTTTGGTATAAATCCTCTATTAACATTTCAGGTGTTAGTTTTTCAATGTCATTACCATCTATACAAAAAGAGACATCTTACTTTAGTAATAATTTTGTACTCTAATGTCAACCTGGACCCAATCAGAGATAGATAAGTGTCTGACAGAGGAAGAAGAGTAGCTGATGGAGGAAGAGGAGTGTATATGGGTGGTGTAACGTTCCCCACTTCCTCTTCCTGGACTGATCTGAACTACATTTCCCATTCCCCAGTTCATCTTCCTGTGAACTACAGCTTCCCTGGTCTTGCCTCCCCAGAACTACATTTCCCATACCTGGACTCAATTATCCAAATTCAGTACACCTGCTCACTCCACTCTGTATTTAAGCCACACACTCCTCATTGCCTCTTTGCGAGGTATTGTGAGTATTACTCTTCTCCATTTCTGAGCATTCCATAAATTCAGGGTTGCCAACTTTGGGACTTTGGCTGGCGTGAGACTCTGTACAATTTCAGTGTGTGCATGCGCGGAGAACGTTTTTGGTAAACCTAACCCTAATTTAAAAAATGTCAGTCCTTGTTTACTTAGTATAAACCCAGATTTATGCAAAAAAAACAACTAATTGAATGGAAAAACGTTTTTTCTTTGATGCTGAAAGCGTGAGAGTCACGCCAGATGCGTGAGAGTTGGCAACCCTGTAAATTATTGATATTCCGGTTTGACCTTTGCCTTGTTGATTGATTTTTCTGTTTTGGATTATCCTGTTTGTACCTTAGCTTGTGGTTTTATGTAGTTATTCTGGCTTGACCTATTGCACTGTTTGATAATTCTGCCTTGGATTTCCTCTGTACCTTTGCATGGACTGTATTAAAGAAACATCGTTCCATTTTACCTTTGGAGAAATCAGTCATTACAGGTGGTGGAAGTAGACTGAGAGGACAATCAAGAGCTGTAGTCTCAGATGAGATTAGGGCTACTATACTTCATCATAATATAAGTGAGGTGTATTGCCCTCATAAGTGAGGTGTATTGCCCAAGATGACATAAGACGTGATGTGAACATTTGAATTCTAAACAGTGGACATGGGTCATTCTTGTTTTGTGAAGAAATAATCTGTTCTTAGTTTTGCTTAGGTTATTGTTTTATGATTGACAGTGTGCTCGTTGGGTGACAACTGTTGCTAGAGTTATGGAAGAATTAGTTGATTTGAGATGAATGAATTATTTTGGTAGATTTTGTGCATTTTTTTATGTGAAATTAATTGCTGTGCAACACTGAAAGCTGGTTAGTGGAACTGTGTGTAGAGTTTTGAAAAAGAAACCTGGGAGAAGTCCTAGCGATTGCGAAAAAACAACATAAAAAAAAGAAATGGGCAGTATATAACCTAATTCTTCAAACTTAACATTTACCTTATTTGGTCAAGACTCTGTATTTACTGTAGTCGTGTAATTACTGAGGATATTTTGTTTAATAGTGTTAGCATATACATTTAAGTTGTCTCTGTAAATAAATAAATGAAATATGTACAGTAGGAAATGACACAAGTAAAGCGATTAGATTATTTGCAGTTTGGTCAATATCACTGTAGGGTGCCTTTTGGTGTCCTGAACATGAATAACTAATTTGCCATGATAACATACAAATGACTCTGAAAGGGTGTGTTATATTATACTAAGTATTTTATTCATAACAGAAGCATTACTTGGCTCGTTTAGATACATTTTCTTTAGTTTTCTATAAGAGGATGTATGTTATTTTGCTATGTCCCTGGCTCTGCTCATTAAAATTTGAATGAAGGTTAAATAGTCAAATCATAAAAAAATATATTTTAGTTTTCCTAATAATGTTTTGTAAGTTTTCCTATTAATAAGATATTACTCAAATTGAGTGTTTTGTAGTAAAACTATTTTTTATTTAATAAAAAACAAGAGTTTGTCCATGTCCCTTGAATGGTTGTCCACCCTGTCGTATTGCGGAATCTCCCTTTTTAAGAAAAGGCCATCTCCATTAATGACATCAGGACAACCGATTATTTTTTATTTATTATTATTTTTTTTTCAGTGGTGGGAATTTCAACTGCTGAGGTGATTAGCTGCTGACTTTCCAACTGACAAATTTCCTTCATATAAGTTTGTTTACTTGTTTTGCCTAAGCTTAACATGTCCACCCTGTCGGCATAAAATACACTGGAAGTGAATAAAATACAATATTTTCAAAATGTGTACGTTTAAATATACCAAAATCTCTTCAACAACTAGACTAACTATTTCGCTAGTCACAGTTTGTTGTTAGCTAATTTGCTATTTGAAGCTCAAAATGTCCACCCTGTTGTTGTTCCAAAATGTCCACCCTGTCGGCCACTTAGACTTGATAGGGTGGACACACACGACAGGGTGGACATAGCATTCATTTGTAGTTAATATTGCAATTTATAGTAAAGTTATCTGCATTAATAATACTACTACTGCTATTAATACTACTAATAATACAGTACCACTGCTGCCACTACTGCTACTACTATTAATAATACTACTACTACTACTAATAATAATAATACTTCTACTGCTAATAATAAAACTACTTCTGTTACTACTACTAATACTATTAGTACTGCTACTACTACAACCCGAATTCCGGAAAAGTTGGGACGTTTTTTAAGTTTGAATAAAATGAAAACTTAGACTTTTAATTCACATGAGCCAATATTTTATTCACAATAGAACATAGATAACAGCACAAATGTTTAAACTAAGAAATTTTAAAACTTTATGCACAAAATGAGCTCATATTAAATTTGATTCCTGCTACAGGTCTCAAAAAAGTTAACAAAAAAGAGGGGGCATTTTTGCCAACAGTTTGAAGTTGTCTGGGCATCAAGGTTATAAATGTCTGGAGTTTTGGTGTTGGAATTTGGTCCCATTCTTGCCTTAATATAGGTTTCCAGCAGCTGGAGAGTTCATTGTTGTCTTTGACTTGTTTTTTGTTTAATGATGTGCCAAATGCTCTCCATAGCTGAAAGATCTGGACTGAAGGCAGGCCAATTCAGCACCCAGACTCTTCTACAACAAAGCCATGCTATTGTAATAGGTGCAGTATTTGGTTTTGCATTGTCCTGCTGAAATACACAAGGCCTTCCCTGCAATAGATATCGCCTGGAGGGGAGCATATGTTTCTCTAAAACATCTATACCTTTCAGCATTCATAGTGCTTTCCAAAACATGCAAGCTGCCCATACCGTATGCATTTATGTACCCCCCATACCATCAGAGATGCTGGCTTTTGAACTGAACGCTGATAACACGATGGAAGGTTTCCCTCCTCTTTAGCCCGGAGGACACGGTGTCCGTGTTTTCCAACAAGAATGTCAAATTTGAACTCGTCGGACCATAGAACACCTTTCCATTTTGAAATTGTCCATTTCAAATAAGCCTTGGCCCACAGGACACGACGGTGCTTCTGAACCATGTTCACATATGGCTTCCTTTTGGCATGATAGAGCTTTAGTTTGCATCTGCAGATGGCACGCCAAATTGTGTTTACCGACAGTGGTTTTCTGGAAGTATTTCCTGGGCTCATTTAGTAATGTCATTGACACAATCATGCTGATGAGTGATGCAGTTTCATCTGAGGGCCCAAAGACCATGGGCTTCCAATAAACTTCTTTGACCTTGTCCCTTACGAACAGTGATTTCTCCAGTTTCACTGAATCTTTTGATGATGTTATGCAATGTAAATGATGAGATTTGCAAAGCCTTTGGAATTTGATGTTGAGGTACATTGTTTTTCAAGTATTTCACAATCTTTGTACACACTCATAGATTGGAGAGCCTCTGACCATCTTTAATTCTGAGAGACTCTGCTTCTCTAAGACATCCCTTTTATAGCTAATCATGTTACAGATCTGATATCAATTAACTTAATTTGTTGCTAGATGTTATCCGAGCTGATTCCTTTCCAAATGTCTTGCTTTTTTAGCCATTTTTTTGCCCCTTGTCAATTTTTTTAAATGAGCTTATTTAGTGGATAAAACTGTACGATTTCTCAGTTTAAACATTAATTTTATTTTAAAAAAACTACAAACCTTTCTGGAATTCGGGTTGTACTAATACTTCTACTTTATATAATTTTTACTACTTGTCCAATTACTAAAACATTCCCATTTGTCCAATTATTCTGACTACTTCAACACATTTAAGCTATAAATCCAGTTTAGCTTTAGCAATTTAACTACTCAGCATTCACACACATTTTCAGCTGGAAATGCTTTTTAGTTAATGTAAAATCCAATAGCACCACACTGGAATACATTCAGGCAAGGGTCAACTGAAAGGTCAAATCGTGTTCTGAAAACAAATGTATTTTATTTTCTCTATGTCGTAAATGTTACAAATTGCTTCAATATTTCTTGGCCACAAATGAAGTTGATACCTTTAATGTAATTGCTATTTCATTTGTTTAATATTATTACTTTATTTATGTTTATATTTTGCTTAAACGACGGGCAGGTTTTTGAACTCCCTGCTTGTTTTCCTCTCAACCAGAGATGCCGTAAAAAAATTTTTTGGGATTATATCAATGTGATTGAAAGGTAATTATATATATTTTTTGAAGTTGAATAAATGTTTCATTGTCATATTTTGTCATGCTTGTTGTGTTCTGCTTTGTGTCCACCCCGTCGTGTGCTTGTCCACCCCGTTGTGTGCTTGTCCACTCTGTCATCTTGGTATTTTAAAATAATAATTCAATCATACCTGTATAATCTAATAGCTGGGTGTGGGGGCAATAACTTGCAAACAAAAAAGTGCATCCAAATATCAACATTTTCTCCAAATAAGAAAAAATTAATGTGTGAATTTTATAAGTTTCTTAAAAAAACACATGGTTTGCATAAATCTTTAATGTATTAATAATTTGAAGCAAACAAATAACCCTGTTTAGGAAAGAGACACCATACCTTTCAGAAAGTATAATTTGCACCTTAATATTGCAATGAAAACGTAATTAACAGTAATATGTATGTCCATGACAGGGTGGACATATCTTATGGTTTCTGCTCCGAAAAATGGCCCATAATTATCTAAAAAAAAATTGTGGGAGCTCAGAATGTATTTATTAGTACTTGAGTGTCTACTATTTATGACATAACATAAAGCGAATGGTAAATTAAAATCAAAATTTGTGAGTATTGTGAGTGTAAAAGGCACCCTACAGTGATATTGACCCAGTTACTATTTACCCCATCACAAAATGGGCTGGTGCACCATGAAACTACCGTGCTGAAAATGTTTCCCACTCTGGCCCTCACACATTTTATTTCCTTGTACTGATATAAGTAGTGACCCATACAATATTGTGCCAAACATAACCTGCCACATGAAGAGACAGTGCAGCATATGACAGTAGCAACAGCTGAGAAGATTTGGATCTGTGGTGACCAGGTCCACCTCACACAAACTTCCTTCTACCATTCTCTCTATTTACTACTACAACGCACACGCACACTCACACACAAAGGCAAACAAACACACATAGTCTATCCCTCTTTTCCCTCCAATGCCTCTAACACCTCAATTCTGCCTCAAACGCGCGTCTATTTTGCTCGCTTTATTTGCGCATTCTATTCACTTTGGACATGCGAGTGGAATCAAATTGTTGAAGCATCCAACTAGACGCGATAGATACGGAAGCCGAGAACGGCCATGGATTTTATTTTATGACTTATTAAGTCTTGTCCAGACTCTAAGGTGCTGGAAAGGAGGGTTCGGCCGATAGTCGAACCTCAGGTTGAAGAGGAACAATGTGGATTCCGTCCTGGTCGTGGAACAACGGATCAGCTCTTTACTCTCGCAAGGATCCTGGAGGGGGCCTGGGAGTATGCCCATCCTGTCTACATGTGTTTTGTGGATTTGGAGAAGGCATATGACCGGGTCCCCTGGGAGATACTGTGGGAGGTGCTGCGGGAGTATGGGGTGAGGGGGTCCC